>VYZP01010518.1:27563-92771 GCA_013400635.1 Hypocryptadius cinnamomeus | reverse complement strand
GGCACCGCGCGGGAGGCGCGGGCAAGATGGCGGCGGGCCGGCCTCACCCCCCCTCAGCCCCACAGCCCCGGCGGGCGGGTCCGCCTCATGGCCCGGCGAGACGGGGCAGGGATAGCCTGGTTGCTACAGGCGACCGGGAGCGGTGGGTGTGGGTCAGGCCGTGTCTTGAGGGAGATAACGGGCTGTCCGTCTGAGCCAGCCCCTCCCGGCGTTCACGCACTGCCTGTGGGGGGACTCGGACTCAGCCTGAGGGGGATCCCGGTGCTTGGGACCCCAGCGGTCCTTTAGGCTGTACAGGCCCACCTGTCCAGAGTGGGAGTTGTGTGTGGGGGGAGAGGCACCCGCGCTGAGGAAATTCACTGTGAACCCGTGTCAAATGCCACATGGTGTATGACTGTTTGCGTCTTACAAACTACTGATGTCGGTCCTAGCGTAAACCCGTGCTCTTCCTTTGCTGTCAGAGACAAAATCACGGCTGACAGCACAGAAGGTCTCGCAGTGTACTCAGGGTCTGTCTTCTCTGTGCAGTTCTCTAAATACAGATTCTTATTTCTGCATTATTTCCAAATGAGCTGCACTCATTTGCCCGTGGATCCTCGTGTTTTCCTCCCAAATGTATATGTCAGTTTAATGAGCTTTTATTATCCCTCGATTACAATCAAGTCAGCTTGGAGTACAAGAGATGTTTTCTAAGATGCTTCAGTGTTTGAAGATTCAGCATGGGTCTGTTCTGATGGCTGAGGTGATCCAGAAGTACAACCTTTGTTTTCAAAAAGTCCCTTCATCCAACTGCAGAACGTTTTGGTTTGTGTGGGTTTAGTAGGTTGTCTTAAGGCATACAGACATTCGTGGGCTTGTTGGCACAGGCTGGGCTATATCCTTTTAGAAAATTCAGCTATTTAATTATGTAATGTGAGAACAGGTGAACAGCCTGCTTAAAGCAGTGTCATTCATGGTAAAGGCCAACAAAATCTGACTTTGGATCTGATTAAAGGTTAATATTTTTTTTTAAAACTGATTTTGAATAATTTAGAAGTGTCTGTAATTTCCATTTAGTGTCTGATTCTTCAGACAAGTGAGATTAGACTGTTTGCACTTAAATCAGCAGCTGTTTAGAATTTATCAACCTTAAAGCCAAGGATTTCACTTTATTTCAGAATGGTTCACACTGTTCTGGAAATTCTTGATAAACCTACAAGTATTTACCCCTGTGTACTTTCTTCATTTGTGGCAATGGTTCTGTGGTACAGCTGCATAAAATATTCACTTTGCCAGAGCTGTCTTGTGCAGGAGCCTTCACATCTTACAGTCACATGAAAACAGAAGTTTCAGTTTTATTTTACTTTGTTGTTAATTAGCTGATGCTGATTGTTAGTGCATATCTGATTCAATTTTTTTGCTGAACTGATCACCAACTTGCCCAGTTCTCTGTCACAGGAAAGATTATTCTACTTGCATCACTGTTCTAGAGCAGTCCATGCAATTATTTGTTTGAAAGTTTTGATAGTCTTTGTAGTGTTTACTGTCTAACCACATATAAAATTACATTTTTCTGTAGTGTCAGTCTCGTTTTGTTTTCTTCTTGGACTTTTGGCTGTTTTTAGTAAGGAGCAATGCAAACACTTTACAAATAAAATTATCTTTTGACAACCTTACTGTGCTCATCTGATGTACATGACCTAAATGCTGCCAGCAAGCTAAAAGTAGTTTTAGAAGTGGTTTAAGGTAAAATAATGAATTGCATTTTTTTGACACAGGTATGAAAACTCAATGGGGTCATCCAAAAATGTAGTAAGTGAGCCTGTTGATGCAGAGGAAGGCTATAACATGATGGTAAGACATTCAGTAGCTATTACACTGTATGGTATTTTTTCAACAGCAAGAAAAACTAATTTTTCATGTTGGGATTAATTAATAAATCAGTTCATTTTTACCTTCTATGAAAGTATCGATTCTAGGAGCTTAAAAAATGTTACTCATTAACACTGTAGAGAGGAACCTTCAAAAAGGAATTTTACGGTAGAATAAATCTGAGCATTTCTTCTGTTTTGCATAATTTCTAGTTGTGTTAGTATGTGGGGTTTTTGCATTCATTCTTTTTCAGCTGACTCCCATTTTAAGCTGCTTTCATCCAGCCTGTGCTGTAGTGTAAGACCTTAATGTTTGGTCACACCTAACAGTGTGGTGTTCTTAGAAGGAGCTGAGTTTAGAGCTGAATGACTTTTCTTTGGGAATGAGTGCATGAAACTGCTCGGTTTGTTTACATCAATGTATTTATATCTATGAACATCATTTAAAAAAAAATCCTCATAAAAGGTCCTTTAGTATTTATAGCCGTGAAAAGACGCAGTACAGTCTGAATAACAAACATTTGCTATTTAAGGCTGAGCAGTTACTGGTCCCTCCTTTGGCCTAAGGGCTGATTGTATGCAGAGCATGTGGCAGAAGGTAACTTCTTTGAGTAGCTGAGTAGCAGATAGCAGCAATTCAGGGTGAGGGAGCAGTCAAAAACCAGGGGTCAGTGTATGAGGGAGGGGACTGCAGTGAGCTCCTGTCAGATGAAAAGGCTGTTCGTAGCCACTCTGGCCTTTGGCACGGCGATTCTCACTTCTGGGTGGCTGTGCAGCTCCTCACTGCTGACTCCTGATTGGGCCTCCCTTTTGGCTGATGTCCGAGTTACGGAGATGAGAATTTTAAGTTAGGCTCTAGTTTCATTATACAAAATACCTTGAAATGTCATGATGAGATACTTATTGCTTCCTTTTAAGTTTTTCTGGCTTGTATGAAAATAAATCATTTGGGAAGTTAGTTTGTTGTGGACTGATGCAAAGTTTTACACTCACGTCATTAAGCAACAAGGGATTAAAAACCCAAACCAAACTTGCTGCAGCAGAAATGGTTGCTCTTACTAAAAATTCCCAGCACGATTAGGCAATTATTTGTATAGAATAAGAATAGACTAGAACCAGTTCTGTACAGGTTCTTGGAGTTTTATGTGCTTTATTTGAGTTGCTTTGGGCCAAGGTATGTAATTTTGCTCTGTTTTCCAAAACTTCAGAGATGCAGCTGTGCTATTTTTTCCTCTGTTGTGTTGCCTGGTCGTGTCTCTGGGCAGGTCTGTGAAGCACTAGATGGCACACTGTGACTTCCAAACAGGCAACTGAAGACATCTGGATAGGAGAAACCCAAGTTAAAAACTATTAGATTAGCATTAAAGTAAAATAAGTCTCTTGTTTGTGTTGTGTTTCCTGCTGCGTTAAAAAATTCTAGCCACTCATTTTCTATATTTGTTTTTAGTGTAATTTTACTGTATTTTCTTTCTAAAGATGTAGAAGTGGTTGCAGGCTTGAGCCATATGATGATAAAAATGAAAAGAGGAAAAACGTACCTCCTGATTAGTTCTATAGAAAATCAGTCTGTTTGTGCCTAAAATAATTGCTAGGTTTGTTTAACTTCTTTATGGTTAAGCTGGCCAGTGTTTAAAGCTAACGTGGTCAGCAGTTTTGTGCTATCACAGTACAGACATTTATCATCACCGTACATAGTTTGGCTTTGTTGCACACTCTTTTCTGAGGATTAACTTTCCTACACTGTAGAAGAGGCAAGCTTTTATCTGATTGACATCTGTCAGTTGATACAAATACTTCTTAATGTATTTGGTTTCAAATGTCTTGTGATGGTGCATCTCACAAGTGCAAAGAACTGTGTTTATTAGGTAAATGAAGTGCATCCCCACTGTCTTTGAGTGGTTGCAGCTTTGTAGAAACAGCCCATCACAGTTGCCAGGAAATACTTTTTATGTTCTTGTCTTCTCAGTGAGAGAGCTGGGATTTTATACGTGTTTCAGATGGTTCCCATACAGCTCATGCCTTCCTCCAGGCTCTCACCAATCAGCCAACACATGTATTTTGGTCTCGTGCTGCCTTTAGCTTGTATAATTAGTTCTAATTGACACAGGGTAATTAAAACATTTGTGAAGCCTGCTGTGATGCCCAGCAGCATTGTCAAGCAATTAAATGAAAGTGATGTGGTCTCAACGTGCCCATACTGAGGGCTGGGTAGTAACTCCCATGACATGCTGATGAATAAATCTGCTTCTGTGCAGAAGAACGGGGATGAAAATGGATACATACACCTGTTTCAGATATTTGAGGAAAATTCAGCACCTGTGCACCTCATGTTGGACAGTGTAGCCACATACTGAATGAAATAACCATGTCAAACCAAAGGTTTCTCTTTCCTGTGTGCCCATCCATGCATTTCTTGTTTTCAGGCTTCTTTCCAACGCTCCAACAGCCATGACAAAGTGAGGAAAATAGTGGCAGAAGAGGGACGGACAGCAAGGAATCTGATTGCCTGGAGTGTCCCACTGGAAAACAAGGAAGATGATGGTATGTGTTTAACAGTCTTCCAGGTCTTTGCACTTCCATTCCTCTGTCAACTGGAGTTGCTCATCTGGAAATATTTTCCTTACGTAAAATTTCTCTATTTAAAATTGTTCTGTTCAGCATAGATCGTGTAATTTAGAAGTTTTTTTACAAAATGTGCCTTGCAGTTGGCAGATTACTTTGTATAACCTTCCAGTGGCAGATTAAAAACTGTTTTAATTTGTCTGCAAGTAACATCTAAGACCGTTTTCTTCTGCTGATATTATCAAGATAGTTGTGTAACACAATGATGTTGTCCTAAAGGGATCTCTTGTAACTGGGGAATTCAGAATTGTAGGGATGACTTAGAAGAATCTAACAAATTGCTCTCTGTGTTCTAAAACAAAGAAATGTGGAAGTTTCTTTTGGGATCACTTCAGCTTTGGTAAATGCCAATGAAGACTCTCTAAAGAAGGGGATATGTGGGGCCAGCTTTCCGTAATGCAAGTCCTCAGAACAGTTTTATTACTATTGAAATGCTCTCTTGTGGTATGATGACTTAAGGAGCCAGGAATTGACTTTTATTTTTATCCTACTCAAGCTGTTCCAGATGTCTGAATGCTGTTTTTGAGAACTTCATCTCAAATATTTTTGTAGCTGCATGTCCCTGTCCAGGTGCTGCAGCTTTTGAGTGTCTAAAAGTAAATTTTTTAATGCTGTGAAGGTGGTTGAACATGGGAACCAGTTGCCTTAAAAAACTGTGGGCATCATCTTCCTTGGAGATGCTCAAAACCTCCCTGGACTTAGCTCAGGGCAGCCTGGAGGCTGGGTTAAAACATCTCTTAGAGTTTCCTTCCAATCTCAGCTGTTCTGTGATTCTGCCAGTGGAAAAGATATTTCTAGTAAATGTTATGTCTTAAGGTGCAAGATAATTCACCCTATGTCTGATGCAGAGTTTAAACTGTCTTTAAGCAGAGTAGAACTGGGGCCCAAAGTATTTCCAGATTCCAAATTCCACTTCTGGGGACGGTAGCGATATGAACGTGTGTGTGGTAAGGGTACGTGCAGTGTATTTCCAGTAGTATTTTTGAGCAGCTTGTGGGTCAATACACTTTCTGTGTAAAGAGTCTGTTATTTTTGAGTACTACCTTGCTTGTAATATTGTTTTAGAAACTTTAACACTTTTTCCTTAAAAATGTCTGTGAGTTGTGGATGAATGTTTGATCTAACAATTTCTGCTAAACCATAATGAATGTAAAAGTGAATTTTTAGCTTTCATTAAATAGTAGTTATGTACAGTAATTAAAATCCAAGTAACTGTACTCATTTCCTTCTTTTGGTCATAGTAACCCCATTGTAGCTTTTAAACTTTGTCAGTGGTGTTTTCTTTTTAATATTTCTTAAAATTAAATTATAAGCTGACCTTTTTGCACAATGCAAAGGATCTGATGATTATTGCGTGATGGAAAATTTCCCTGTGAAAAGGAACTTGTGGTTAGTGAAAGCCTGGCAGAGCCAGATGCTTTATCTCTTGACCCTTGCCTGGCATGGGGGATGTTTATTTCAGTGTCACTGAGCTCTGGTTCATTTTATACTGATCCTTCCATATGTGCTGTGTCCCTGAGGGATGACACAGCAATATTATGGATTAGGACAGTTCTAATTTGTTCTAGGGTTGTGTAAATCAGGCCAGAGGTTCAGGGTGCCTGAGCTGATCCTGCCACTTTTCTGTACAAAGCAGAATTTTGTGTTTGGGCAGTTCCTTTTGCTTGTAATGTTCAGAGGTATTGATTTGGCAGCACCAGTGTGTGATTTAACATTTTAAATTATATATACTGTTATCCATAATGAGATTTTTTTCCAGACTTCGTGAAGGTATGAGCACTTTTTATTACTAGTGTTATAGAGGGTTTTATAGAGGATTGATTAATTAAAATGCTGAATTCACCTTTTCCATTTGTATTCTATTTCTATTTCCTTTAAAAATTGTGTGCTTATGTTCTTCTTCCCATTTTTTTTCCTCTTGTTCTGAAAGACTTGTGTATTTTTTATAGCATACATAGATAAAAGAGAAATCAAAACCTTCTGATTCCATTCTGTAAATACATAGTTGCAGCCAGTAAGCAATATTTCCATAAAAAGGAAAAAGATTTCTGGAATGGCACGTGATACATCTGTTGTGTGTTTTGGAGCAGTGTGCACCCCAGTTATGTCAGATCTGAAATTCTAATTATGAATACAGATCAATGCCATGACAAAATCCCTGGCACAGTGGTGATGGTCTAGGAGAGAGAGTGACTGCAACACTTTTCAACCATTGAAATTCAAATACTCCTTCACAGAATTCAGTAGTACACAGCAGATTCTGTTGGATAAACTAATCAACACTATTGTTAGCTTGGTGTCTCAGGAGGAGTCTTGAAACAGAAAAATTCACTCTTCTGATATTCTGTCTCCAGAATGGAATCTGCATTCCAAACCTGCAGCCACCAGTCACCGATTGCAGTCACATTGCTTTTGCCCACCTTGGAAAGCTGTGATAATTCCAATGGAGGGCTTCAGAATTTTTTCCTTTGTAATTATTTCACATGCCTAGAACGAAGTTTGAGACACTGAATGCAGGCAAGCAACTACACACAAATTTTATTACAAAATCTTAGGGATGATATTAGCAACAGTTAAAAAAATTGCAGAGGCTTGACGTGTAAATGTTAATAGATGGTTAGATACCTTTGGAACTTTGAGATGTGTAGAAAAAGTTGGAAAATCTTGTATTCGTGACTGTTCTCTTCTTATTTCCTATTTGTTTAAAATCATCTGGGCTTTTGCCATACAGAATTCATTTGCAGATTAAGCATTTCAGGGTAAGGAAACATATTTTAGTGGTTGAAAGGTACCTGGCACACTTTGGGGAGCTTGCAGCATATTCCACTGTTTTAGCAAGAGACTGCTGCAGAAAATAAGTTTTGTGGAATGTGATCAAAGTGATGGAATGTGGCTCTCTTTGGCCTTGTGAGGCACTGTGAGAGTCCTGACTGCACACGTTGTGGTGAGCCCTTGCAGCATGGGTCTGATGGGACCTGGCACAATGTAGTGGGGAGGGAAGGGGACTCTGTAAGGCTCATCATTTTCAAACCCTGAATTTCACTGGAATGAATGGGAACCCAGTCTAGTGTGGGTAGGTGAATACAGGGCCATTATATTCTGGATGAGACACTGCCAGTAATTTATAAAACTAATTTTTTGCAAAATATATTGCTGTAATTCAATTTAGAGGTGGGAAAATGTGGAGCATTTTGGTTATATCCATGCTTGAAGGTAGTCATTTCTCCAGATCCTTAGCATAGTACAGTTAGAAAAATAGCATCTACTGCTGCTCTACAAACTTGTAAGAAAATGTGGTTCATAATAGGATTAGAAACTTCAGTGTGCTTCCTCAGTTGAAAATTACCATTTCTGCTGAGGGTATGATGATGAACAGTGTCAAAGACATTGAAACAGCATGTGCAATTGATCTCTGTCATAGCCAGGACAGAAATGAAGGCTGCTATGAACTCCTAAATGTAAAGGCAATTCCCACGTTTCCCATGCCAGTAAAACTGTCCAAAAGCGAGAGGTGAGTGGGATGGTTGTTGAGGTCGTTAGGTAAGAGATAGCTTTTGAAAATAGGTTATCGGGGGGGGTTTTGGCAGGTATTGGCACCTCTGCTTTTTGGACAGGAAGACTTCACAAATCATGAGCCCTGTGTGCTTCATATTTAAACATCAGACAGGGAGGAAATGGACTTCTAGTGTAAAATATGGCTCTAGCTCCTCCAGTGCTGCAAAACTGATACTTTATATATTTCACATGGGCAACTTAATAGCTAAAGGAGATGATCTTCTTGGGTCACAATTATTCTCTCCTTACAATTCAGTCAATTGCTAGCAGGGGGTGCCCTTCAGGTGTCACTGAAGTCTGTGCATCTCTTAGCAATGCCAGCATGGTGTAGCTACACATCAGTTACACACCAGTTACACACCAGTCACCCTGAACATACAAACAGCCATTGAGCAGTGCTGCCACTGCCTGGGAGTATAGAGGGACAAAAGCAGAAATAATCTTCTCATTACCAGAGCCATTATTGTAAAATAATGAACAAGAAAAGGAACAAGGAAGCTTGAAAATGTGGCTGCTGCTAAAATGCAAAGTTTTCTGGTCTACACACCTTAAGAAAAAGTTAGTCCTTGCCCCACACTATATTAAGTTTGCAAAACCTGCTATTTTGCATCTAAATGTCTGCTCCATATAGGAAGTGCCTAGAAACTTGCTTTTGTCTTTAGAAGGGACTTGTTCAGACATTTCACAGATCTTAGATGATGGATTGTTATTCTGGATTTTATAGAATCTAAAGAGTCTGCAACTTGATGTGTTCCTCTGCCCCTTCTTAATTTTAGTGAACCCATATTTGTGGCAAACCTTTTCACTGTGCAAGTCCTGTATGCCATTGCCTTCAATGTCTTTGCAGAATGTAAATCACATCAGAAGAGAGACTTGGGTGATTGAAATACTTCTGTTATCAGCATTCTACCATGGAACCATTCCCCAGTTCAAGCTTTTTAGTGACTAGGAAGGTTTTATACATGTAGTACCTGAATTTTTTTTTTTTCCTGAATGCTGCTAAATTGAGTTCAATCTATTAGTTTATACCTGTTTTTTTGTCTAATGTAGCATTTTAAAAATGAATTATCAAGCAAATAATTTTAAATTTGTTTTAAATTAAAAGCCTTGTTGCCTGGAATAGCCAGTGATCCAAACCAGCTGTGCAAACCAGCTGTACAACTGCTTGATTAAGACAGGTTTGCAGCTACTTTACATAACCAGAGCAATGTAAAACAGCTGGGCTGCATTTGGGAATTTGGCCTCAACTGTTAAAAACTCAAGTGGACAATTCTGAAATTTAAGAATGATCTCCATGGTCTAGGGAGGGCTGTATTCAACTAATGCATTGCTTTGCTTGGCTTCATCCAGCTAAATAATCTTGAAACTTCTCTTTGGATGTAATTTTTGCTAGAGAAAACTCTGGCCATAGTTACTGTTTTGTCTTAGCTTGCTTACATTTTTGGTAATTGGATCCTATGATTTTTGTGTTGTGCAAGTTTAGATACTTGGAGGAATAATTCTTTTTACATTACCCTATAGCAAATCTCAAAGATTAAGTGCACACAGATCAGGTTGGTCTAGGCTAACACAGATTTTTCTATGCAAAGATAACTCTAAATCAGTTAATTGCCACCACTGCAGCACTGAGACCTGGAATCACCCCCTCTCACTGGGGGAGTTTAAACTGATTTTGGAAGCATAGTTGCTGAAGTCACTTTGTATAAACAGTGGAGGAAGACGGGTATGTTTGAGAAGGGATTTCAGGTCTAAAGGAGAATGACTTGTGTTCTGTGAATGTTTTTCTCTCTTCCTTTGGCTATCTAAATGTTGATGAACTAAATCCTGACCTAAGTTCTGTTTTTTCCCATCTTTCTTGGCAGAAGAGCTCCAGAAGAACTAAATCATTACATTTGGTTTTCCTAACAAATATATTTCTTCTTTTAATTTTGTAATAGCTAATTGAGCAATCAATCAAAAGCAGACTTCTTGAAATTTATATAGAAAACTAGTATCATGTTTGACATATAGATTTCAATTATATGATTTTTAGAAGCACTGAGAACTCAAAGCTTACCTTTGTTTAATGAAGTCTGTGTGTCTTGCCTTTCTTGTATTTTTTTGGTTCTGTAGTGTTTTCTGGCATTATCCACATTCTAAACAGTGGAATATATATTTTGAATATAAAATTTGCCAAACCTCTTAACTCAAAAATTGTGCCCCTCTCAGTACATTGCAAGATGAGATATGTGCATTTTAGAGTGCTCTATTTAATTAAAATCATTATTGCTGATTAAAACAGTTGCTTCTCCCACAGGAAAATCAAAATGGCAATCTGGTGGAAAAACAAAAAGGGTGACTCAAGGAGCACACAAGACTGCAAAACAGGTATCTGCTCATTTCTTATTGTGACATAAAATAGATGACATAACACTGTTTTTCTGTGAGATCACTGGTATATTGGTGGCTAATTAATACTTCTCTAAAACTGTGCATACATTGTATTTTTAAAGCATATGAGTTTCACAGTTCAAGTATTCAGAAGTTAAAATTGCCAGAATTTAGGTTATCTTCCTCAGCCTTTCCTTTTGGCACTTCCCAGCCTCTGCACACATGACTTATTGGCATTAAAGTTATTTTAAGGAAAGTGCTGTTCAATAAAATGATATAGGATAGTCTTGCTGTAAGTATGCTGCTTATACAAGGGCTACCTTTCTTCCTAATTTCTAATTAGAGGAAATTTTTTGACCTCATACGTTAGTGGCTCAAGTCAGTATATCTTAATTTGGAGAAGAGTCCAGGTGAATAAAATTTCTAAGAGTTAGGACTGGAAAACAAGTTTGAATGAGAATGTAGAGAAGACACCGCTCCTATTTTTATTCAGGTTTTCTTTTTTCTCTGTGAATGACAACCTTTATTACATTAATAAAGTAATACCTCAATCTTTCCTCATATTTAATATTTTTAACCACTGTTTTTCTTTGATTTATGGATTTAGCCATTAGTACAGCTGTAGCCATTTAATGTTTTGAGGCAGCCTGTCAGAATTTGGTAATAAAGCATATGGAAGATGTTATTTTTTGAAAAAAGAAAAAATGTTCTGCTTCCATAGAGATGTATTTGCATCTTCAAAACACAGGCATTACTTTCCCAGTTCAGTTTGGCAGCTCTGTTCTCTGCTCACACACTGCTGCATTACAAACAGGGCGTGTGCTGGTTCCCTTGGTGTGGCAGGTGGGGTGTCAGTGCTGGGGCTGGGGCTCCCTGGCAGGGTGTGCCCCCAGAAGAGGGAGGTGGAGAGCAAAGTGCCCTTTGGGTTCTGTCTCACCTGGGGATTGTGTGAACCCTGGGCTTTCAGGAGAAGGCTTGGTTGCCACTCAGTGTGGGATTGCTGTACTGAAGCTCTTGTAGAGAAAGTACATTCCTGGTGGCTTCAGTTAGGCTTTGAACACTGCTGAGTGTCTGTGCATCTTGGCATCTCAATTTGGCATTCAGCACCTTTATTTCTGCTGCTTTTCAGACACTGGATACTGCTGTAATTGGTGGCTTTTTTTGGCTTAGTTTTGTTGAGCTTTCACTTTTAATTTTCCTTTACATATAAATGGGCCACTAATCTCAAGAAAATAAACTTACAAGAGCTGTTTCATATGATCTTACCAACCTCATCTTCCTTTCAGTAGGGTGCTGGCAAATATACATTCAATAAATTTTGGCATTCCAGGAGTATAAATATACATTGCATACTTTCCACAAATCCAAGGGAAGTTACTGAAACTATCAGGAGAAAAAAAAACCCCAACAAATTAAAAAACACCAAGAGATTCAGTTTAATATCACTTTCATCATCCATGCTGGGTTACTTGGGATGTAAGAAGTGGTGTTTCCATGTCTGTTAACTTCAAAGGTACATCAGCTTTGCATCTTCTGCACTTGAAGGTTTGAACTATGGCTGCAAGTTAAAATACTTTTTCTAATAACAAACCACCAATTTAATTAACCACACAGCTAACCTGCTTGTGTGATAGTGTCTACAAGAAATCAGGTAGGTTAGAGGGTTTTATCCTTTCAAAGGTGTTCTGCTGGAACACTGGTAGCTGTAAATGTTGCTTAGGATTTACTGAGACCCTGAAAGTCTGCTTACAGGATAATGATGGAACTGCTGTGGCTTACAGAGCCTACACAAGGTGTTTTTCTCATTAAAATATGGCTGACATATAAGAGAGAAGATAAATGGATGCCAAATACAGCAGATGGATAACATTTATTGCTAAATATCAAAACATATTCTGTGGCATTGTCTATTAAAGATATGTTTGAACATGTATCTTTCAAATAGTGGGAATTACGCGCATTTCCCATTCCAAAACAACTGATCCTTTTTATCAACAGTATTATCTGAATGACTGTAAGCCTAATCACTTTCCTGAGGTCACATTTTATAAATACAGACAGCAACAGGTAGCACTGTTATTTTAATGTAGCTATTTATGATTCTGTAGTTGTGCTTGCTTCATTATAAACAGTAGTTTCAAGGAGCTATAAATTAGCCAGAATATAAGCTAATGTTTTTACACAAGGCCTCAGCCTAGGAGCATCTTTTCTCCCAGCAGTTTGTTAAAAGGTGACTTATGTAATGGAAGAAAAAATATGAAACCCTTCTGAAATTGCTTTTCATTGGTTGTTTATGCCATGCATCTTTCTGAGCATGACTCTTGTGCATACATTAACTGGGGTTCATCTGGAGAACAGTTGGAGCGCTTGGAGATATATGTAAGGGTAGCAGAGGTGTTGGTGTGATTGTAGTAAATCAGGTGCCCATTCTTCTGCTTCTTACAGAAAAATTAGCATCTGACCACAAAAGCAGGTGAGAGCATAACCATTCTGATGGCACTGTGTCTTCCTCCCGAAGTGCAAAGTGGAATTTGTTTAGTGGTGTGTGGTACCGGGCAAGAAGGCTTGAATCCCAGCCAATTGTTTTGAAAATTACACTGTTTCTAGTTAGTGATTAGATATTCTAATTACAAACGCTGTGTGCTGTCATGTGTGGTGTCGGTTTCGACTGTTCTTATTCAATCACCAAAGTAGAGCATTTAGAATGGGACTTTGCATTAATCCCTGCAAAAGTACTCCAGTAAGAATTGATGTGCTGCAGATACATGCCTCAGTGCAGCAAAACTACATTAAAGGTGCTATTAAATACATGAATGTAAAAAGCCAACCCAAACCAGACTACCTTAACAGGCAGCTAATACCTCCATCATGAGGTAGCACACAGTTGGGTATCACTTGGTGTTCACTGAGGGTGCTTGTCCACTGGCTATGGAGTGCACAAGCTTATGGCAGCAGCCTTTTACAGTTTGTTTTCTTCTGTGGGAGAGAAGTTTAGGTTTAATAAGGGCAGTGTCACGGGACCAAGTGGTGATTTGGTATTTTTAGCCAAATAGGTGTGTTTCAGAGCCCTTGGGAATATCCTGTACACCCATCCCATTTAGCATGTTGGCTGTCCCCTGCACCTGTGCAGCAAAGCAGTACTGGATCAGTTAAGTCTGTGTTTTAGGGTGAGCCACATCAGCATTTCACTGGCATTAACACGTTTTACCATGAGGGTTTAAAAACAATCATGTCATATGTAATGTCTTGGTAATAGAATTTCCCTGTGGTGGAATATTGCTGGTATGTTTTTTAGTAAAATGCTGTTTTCACCTCTGGATATACACATCTGTCAGAAAAAGTAATACAGCATATGCAATTAGAAAATGTATCTTCCCAGTGTGCTGAGAGGCAGAGTATCTCATACTGTTGTGGAATGCAAATATTACAGCTGTCAAAGAAACAGAATCTAGTTGAACATAAGTGCTGCCTATATTTAAGAAAGTGTGTGTTAAAAAACTCAAGTGAGTGCAATGATGTATTTGTCTTCAGTGAAGTTCTTGTTTGCAGGTGTTTCAATATGTTGATGAAAGGTGTGTTGCACAGAAACCCAACTCCTTACCATACTTCTGTTCATTGTTCTCCTTTCCCTTTGTACCTTCTTGTTTTCAGAACACCACCTTGGACTGTAAATTAACAGCAGCAGGAGCTGGAGACAAAAACTTTGACAAGAGCCCAACGAAGACCAGGCAGCCTCGAAAGGTGGATCTGCGGGCGCGGTACTGGGCGTTCCTCTTTGACAACCTCCGGCGGGCAGTTGATGAAATCTATGTCACGTGTGAATCAGACCAGAGCGTGGTGGAATGCAAGGTAATGCTCCAGCTGTCCTTTGCCTATCTGGCTTTTTTTATATTTTAGAAAATAGGTAAATGGGGAATTTGAGCTTCAGAAACATGTTACTTTTTCATTTACATTTTGTATAGGCTTTTAAATAGGAAAGCTGAGGACATAAGTATTCATATTTAAGAAAATGCTTTCATCCTGACCAAGGACTAATTTTTAAAGTGTATAAAACTTGTCATGTTGTACATGATATTATTAGAGCTCAGCTTTTTGCCGAAATCAGATTTTGTTTACTGAGTTCTGATTTTGTTATTTTTGTGACTAAGCACTGATTGATTTCTTTTTCCAGTAATGTCCTTTACTGTAGGTGGCACTGTTGCAGTTCAGCCTTTTTCACGTTCATTTGCTTGCTGTTAAGTGGCTTAATTACACACTGCTCCCTTTCTGCAGTGATAGTTATCACTCTTCTCATTCTCCCTTTGTTAAGAATGTGATTGGTGGTCGAGTGTAAGCAATGTCTGGTTGGGATGTCACCGTAAAACACTTCCCAGTTTCAAATAACCTGGATTTGTAATAGCTTATGCATCTGGTTCACATTTTATTGTGATTTTCTAGTAGATCTTTAGAAATACCCTTGTCATTTAATAAAAATCACTCATGCTTTGGCAATGGAATTTATCACAAGCATTAAGAGAAGTCAGAATACATTATAAAAGTAATGTTAAAGAGATGACTTTGTTTTCATATTAAACATGGCTGGAAACTCAACACATTCTGGAAATGATTATCTAATCACTGTAAAAAAATTCATATATCAATTTAAGTAAACTTTTTTCTTATCCTATGCATCTCATTCTCTGCTGTAATCAGACACAGCCAAATTGCTTTTGAGATTAGCGTACAAATACATTTCATTGAAAGCAGCTTTGAGAACTGAACAGTAGCTCAGAGGCTTCCAAATCTCTGGTTGGTCTAACACAATTTAACATTTTGTTACTGAACTGTCTTCCTGCTCAGGAAACTTCTCTGTAGAATTTTTTGGTTTAAGAAACTCAGCCAGCCTTGCATTGTAATTAAATTAGCATTTTAAACTTTTGTGACTGAAAGAACAGAAGCATATTTGTATCATTATCACATATTTTGGGGGTTAGATATCGTTCAACATTTTAATCAGGCTACTTGATCTGCTTTTGGATGGGGATACGACATAGCCTGACTGAAAAGTCTTCATTTTAGCAGACTCTTGACAATGATGGATGTATCTGTGTGGGTCAAGTTACTTGTTTGCAAAACAGAAGTGAAAAAAACCAAAAATGAGCAAACAGGGCAGTCCACTGTCAAATGTTGTAAAACTTATGTAATGTTCATGTTACTCTTTCCTTTCAAAAGATCTTTTTTCTCAGCACAAGAAAGCAGCTGGAATATGTGTTTGTGCTGTGGTCCTCTGTCTGGGATTTTCTTTTACAGGTTACTGTTAAATTATGACTATTCTTTTGATAAATTACTATAATTTCTGTTAATTAAGTTATGAAGTGTGAAACTGCTTAGTCTTGCGAAGAATTTTTACCAATAATGTTTCTCTTCTATAAATTCTATTACTTGTCGTTATTTTATGGTGGTTTTGACAGACAGTCCAGTTTCACTCGTTTTGACTGTTGGACATAGGTGGGAAATAATATTAAATAAGAAACCAAAATGGTCCCACTGCTAACCTTTCCTTCATTTTTTAAAGTAGTATTTTGAAAAATCCTTTCAATTGAGATAAATTCACATTATCAAAAACTTCCTTAATTTTGACTCTTTAATCTTCTGTCTTGGTCAAACGGGCAGGTGCTATTGTATTTAAAAATTGTAGTTGTATAAAGGTTGTCTTCTAAGAAGACCCATATGAAAATGAAACGTGACAACTTCTGGCATTTTAAACCTTCTGTTTAACCTGGTATAAAAGTGTTAGTTGGGGTTTTTTTGGTGTTTTGTGCCTTTTGCTCTCTCGTGTCCTACGAGCTGTTGCAGATTTATCGATTGCTTTGTCACTGAAGATGTTTGATGCTCCCCAGTGGGAGAGGGCTCTGGTGGCTCTTTGTGGTTGAAACTGCAGACAGAAGGGTTGTGGTGAGGATCCAAACAGTGGCAATGTGTGTAAGAGGATCAATGCTTGTGTGTATTTTCTCAGCTTTGGGCTCTGCTGAAATTGGTATTCTGCTATTGATTTGGAACTGAGAACTCTCAAATCATGTATGTAGATATATAGATATGGCTTGGATGCTTTGTGTGGAAAGGTGTAATGAACATGGTTAAATTATTTCTGAAATAAATGAAGAGTTCTCAAGTTTAAGCATCATCTTACTGTACATAAACCAGCTTGTGCAATAGTGATAAAGGATTAAATATGTCCTAGTAGATATGGCTGTAACCTTCAGCATTTGAAATGCAAATTGTGTGGATATGCTCTATATTAGCTGAGGTTTTGTGTGTCTGATGTTTATATGAATATTTTACCTACTGTTTTCTAGGTTTGGGTGGCAAGTGTAGGCAGAGCAGAAATGGTCATGCCTTTAAATCTCCTGCAGTATGATAAAAGGTATTAAGACCAAAAGGTCTGTAGATGGGTAGAAGGCAGATTCTGTAGTCATTTTCGGTTAATGCAGCAGATGTCTTCAGCTGCTGTTCTTCTGTGGTGTTTTCAGGTGTCTCAGAAACTGAGTTTGTATTTATATATGTGTGTGTGTGCGTATGTATGTATAAAAAGAAACACTACACACTTTGGTAAACCCTTTATTGATAGAGTTTGAGCAACTGGATCCAACAACTAATGATACAGCAAGTATAGAAGAATATCAAACTACCTTTATTTTAATTTTGGAGGTTTTTTCCTCCTAGAATGAATTAACAGCTTCAGCTGTTCTTTTCCTTTCAAAAAAGCTGAATTTTGTCATGTAAATATATAGTTCTATATTCTTTTTACATTGCTGTTTAGCATTACTTAGAGCTTCTACAATCTCTTGTCTGTTCACATAACATTAGTTTCTGGTGTGTTTCTGGAAGGTTTTGGCCTTCTCTTGTTTCTGAAGCTTACAGATACATTCTTAAATCAGTCTGGTTCAGTGAAAACAGTTTAATTTTGCTTGAGATTCTTATTCCCTCTTATGAAATGGAAAATTCAGCAGTGGAGTTGTGTTGTTCTGCTTCTCACAAACAGCACAAGGTGAAGCGATGGCTAAAGACTTCCATTAAAAGTTTAAACAGGTTGCATGATGTTCCTCAGTGAAAGAACTGATTGAATCAATTTTGGTTAAGGCCTTTGTGTCGGGATGTCTGTGAGAGGGCTTGAGTTGATTGAGGCCTCCCAGGAGCAGCAAGGAGCCTCTCTGAGGGCTTTTGGGCCTGGGTCTGCAAATTCCACTGATTTCACTCTCCCCATGCAGATTGAGACCCCTGCTCAGGCAGCTGAGCCATTGCTGGCTCAGTTTGGGACAGGCAGTACTGCAGCTGGAGTATGGCAGAGGAGTGCAAGGCTGCCACGTAGCACTCACTCACAAAATACACCCTCTAGTTCTGAATTTGGGGATGTTTACCAAGAGTCAATATCTTCCTAAATAAATAGCTTATGGCTGTATTGTGGCAGTCTGTGCTCAGTGAAAATCTCTGTGAGCATTCCTGCTGCCTCTTTATGGACTTTACTTTTTTATCGTTGTCATTTTCCATGGATGAGTCAACAGAGAAGGACAGGAAAATGGGTTCATGATCAAGCATTCAGTGTTACAGATAAAGGGGTGAGGTCTTTCAAAATGGGGATCTATTCAGAAAAGCCAGCATGTCTTTTAGTTGGCAGTCTGGGTATCCCTGTTCCTGCCTCTCCATCCTTTGCATCAGACATCTGTGTGCATATGTGTGTGTGTGTGTATTTAAATTTTGTGTGATCGAGTCCCTGCATGTGCCACTGCATTAATTCTTCTGGAGAACATTTCCTTTGGAAATGGTTGTGGTCCTTTGGAGCACATCCTTGTCAGGTGTGGGATTGTGGTTGCCATGTCCAAGGTGCATCAATGAGGAGCTGAGGCCAGATGTGGTGCATTTAACACTTGGGACTAGGAGACCATGTGCTTGCTGAAAATTTATTTACCACATACTGAAGTTGATACAAGGAGAGTCTTTAGTCTAGAGGAGCTGCTTCCATTCATCCTTTCCCAAAGCTGTAAGAATCACTTTGTCAATCACGTTGATTGGTTGGTTCAACCCCAGAGCTGGCTTTAATTAGCTGTAATTCAACTGTATGAAAAGGCTACGAGGAATTTTTTGAAGCAATTTTTGTGTCAAATTACTGAAACACTGAGTTAACCTTGAAAACATACATTTAAAAAAAGAAGGAAGGAACTTAGTTTGTGTGCTAAAAGCATGCTCCAGTATAAAAAAAAATGGAGTTTATTTTGGTGAATACATAAACTAAAATATTCAGTATCGATAATGAAACAGCATAAGGTGGCCATGGTTTGTAAAATAGAACCCATATTTCTAGCTTGGCTAATAAGGTAAAGTACAGATGTGGTGACTGAATTCATTTCCCTGATGTATGTGCTACTATTTTGGGTTGGAGTAACCTTAAAATCCTACAGTCTTCCTACCCTGTTTGCCTCTTCCTTGTTTGAGAATGAGAGAATAAATGCATGAAAGGACATTTCAAAGTGGTTAAGGGCTTTCTGAAGTGCATTTCTGTTCTTTACGGTGGGATTACAATGGGCCTATCTAGGACCTGAGTCCTGATTGAGGATTATTCCCATGTAGCTATTCTTGAAGATCTTTGTTGATTACAAAGTAATTTATAGGATCACCCAGTTGAAGAGACTGAAGTCCAACTTTGAGATAAATACATGGCAACCAGAGTAATCAATGAAAGCTGGAGAAAAGAAGGGAAGACAAAAAAAGAGACATGCAGAACTGGTGATCAGAGAATTGATGAGAACAGAGAGGAGAAGGTAACAGGAGTTGCATTGTGGCTGGTTTGAGTTCCATGTCACTGATTTTCCTTGAAGGGTTGTTTTTCAGCAGTATTGCTTTTTTACTTAGCTCAAACTGTCTCTTTAAAAACCGTCCAGGATGGATGTGACCTTGAGAAATAATGAGATATAAAATTGTTCTGACTCCAGTGCAGCCGCAGCGTGGCCCATAAAGGTTCCTTTTTGTCAGCAGCTTCTCGAGTGGTGCAGTTTGCCCTGGCTCAGCAGCGGGCTGTGGGAGTGCCGCAGGTAGAGCGGCTGGATCGGGAGCCCCGCCGGGATCCTGTGTCAGAGGACAAAGGGACGGCGCCGGCCGGCCTGCCCTGCGCCAGCCCCGGCTCCCTTACAAACCAATCGAAGCCGCTGCAGCCGATTGGGGAGCTAATTGGTAATTTTAGCTGGACATCTATATGGAGTTATCTGCATGCCTGCAACGGCGCTTTCAGAGCCACTTTTGTTCTGCTCCATCCTGCTTGACAAAATGGCCCTCATAGCTGTAGGGAGAGAGATGTGCATCAGTGAGTGTGGGGCCGCTCCAGCTGCTTGTCTTGTTTGTATTCCCTTGTTCATAAAACATGGCTCGGGTTACAGCTGCATGGGTCTGCTCTGATCATTTCTGATAATGTGGAGCTAAACATTCCTTGAAATAGGTTAAACCATTTAGTGTGTTTTTTCCTATGCCAGCTAACATCAGAAATATAACTCATATTCACGTTAATTCTTTTTTTTTTTTCCAGAGAAATATGTTAGTGACTGACTTGAACAGTAAATGATTCAGAATTAAATTTTGCTTTCTATGCTCTCATTGTTAGTAACAGTCAGCACAACTTAGTATGGGCTAACCTAAATGGACATGAATTGGATTAGAAAGCTGAAATTTTATTAGTGGAACAGAAAAAAGAACTGGTTGAAACACTTGATTTGTTCATTTCTTGTAGCAGACTTTACTTAATTTTTTTGGTGCTGTAAACCAACTTCTTTGTAAGAAAGATTTCTGTTAGCATTTTTGGGGAATATTTCAAAACAAAGAGCAACTTCTCCATAAGCAGTGGGATTCTGTTTGATTTCCCTCCCTGGTGTCTGAATTTGTGGTGCCTTTCCCTTACAGCAACCAGCATATCCTCTGTGTGTGTCATAAAGAGTAGTTAAAAGGATACTCATGTCAGAACTGAAGCTGAATTTCAAAGTTAAACAAATTGAGTATTAATCCATATGATTTTATATGAAAAAGCATTTTTCATGTGTTACAGGTTTTTTTCTGTTAAAAGGACAATTAAAAGTAAATATATATGGGATGTGATGTTACAAAAATGTGCATTAGTTACCTGGACTGTAGGAGAGTGTTTTTACTGGTTTTGGTGTCAAAGGTTTTACTGTTAGAATTTGTAGTTGTACACTTAATACCTTCTCATTTGTAATTGTTCCCTAAATTTCTAAGTAATAATTACTATAATTACTTACTTTGATCAGAAAATTTATCTTATTATCAGCAAGAATGACTTTGGTATAGTAAAGAACTTGTGAAACAGCAGCATTTTGTCATTGGTGTTTTTCCTTGTACCATAAAGTTATGTCTGTATTTTACATTCTGCTAATGTGAAGCTCATTTAAATTTTGTATTCAAGATTCGTTCATGGATTTTCATTATTTTCAGCACATTGTCACAACAGAGTACAGGACACATTTTTCTTGTCTGGGCAGTTATGAAAGCTGCTCTGTGACTGACATGAGCTCAAACTCCCTGAGAGAGGCATTCATGTGCTGTGTTGGTGATATTCAGCTTTGCTGAGGAGGTGCCTTACACCTGTGTGTTTTGTCATGTTCAGTCAATGATTTTTGAGTTTATTTGTGGAATACAAAGAATTGCTCCTTTCCCTGCCAGTGGCAGTAGATAGCTGTAGTTTGCCCAGGTAGCACAGCTGAGAGTTCCATTATATTGTGTTTTGCTCTGCTTTGCAGTGAAAGACTGCTGCCATTAACTGAATAGAGGCAACTTACCTTGAATTTTTCATTGTTTGTGGATGTAATCTTACCATACTATAGGTACTACACTCACATGTTTGTGCCAGCTGGGCATCAGTAGACACAATAATTTCTCGAAGTTAAGGATGTTTTAATCAGAAACAAGTCTCTTCAGCCACTGCCATTTTGTCTGTGGTTTTCTTCCTGGTGTAGTGTGAAGTTAATTGATGTGTCCTTTTGTAACAGTTAATTTTATTTGTTGGAGACCAACGTGCGGTTCCAGATTCAAACTACCTCATCAAGATTTTGCATATTCTGACTAAATCTCCAGCATGCCCACATAGTTTCTGACAGTGTATGTTTTAATCCCACCCAGGTTCTGATGCTGTTGCCTTTGTGTAATTTTGTCTGCTTTTACTCCACAAACAGATTAATTGTGATATTTTTAGTCTTCCACAGACCTATTAGGTTTTATGCAGTTTTGCCTTCTTGGTGATGTATTTTCAACATATTTCCAAAGGTAACTGTGACCAAAAAAGGGGCATAAATAATGAAACAGGTATCCTTATGTGTGTTAAGAATTATTTTCTTGCAAATGTTGCCATTGTGTCCTTACACATTGATGCTGACACAGATCTTGAAGGATGTGCACCTTTTTTCTTAGGATAAATGTTTTAATGATTGTTCACATAAAAATCTTAACTATCTGGGCCTTTTTGTTTTCAGGGGTTTTCCTGGGTTTATTTTTAATCAGAAAGCTAAATAGTAAATGTTCTTCTTTCTTTTCAATTCCTTTATTGGGGTGGGGGATTGTTTTTAAATAGAAAGATTGATGTGATGGTTGCTTTTCAGGAAGTCCTGATGATGCTTGATAACTATGTAAGGGACTTCAAAGCATTGATTGATTGGATACAGCTACAGGAGAAGCTAGAAAAAGCTGATGCTCAAAGCAGGTAATTAGATTTATATTTTTTTTAATCTACAGAGAGAGTAAAGTTCACAGTAAATTTCATTTTTTAGCAGAACTTCAGCAAATAGAACCAGTTTTCCTTTTGGACAGAATGGGTGTGAGGACATTTTATGTGCATTGTCACTGTCACTTAGAAGTAGAGGATATTTCCAGTCCTTCCCTCATCTTTTCCTTTTCAGTGGTTGGTTTGATGCTTTGCTCGATACTGGAATTTGAAATAAACATTGTGGTCTTGAGAAGAGGCATTATTTTGGGTATGGGTCTGCTAATAGGGTTTGTAGTTGGTGTAGAAACAATTGCTAAGATGAATGATTAAATTCAGCAGCATTTGTTAATGTACTGAGTGTTTGTTGGTTCTAGTTTTGCTTTAAGATGATAGAGGAAGAGTTATTGTGAATTGTATTTTTAAACTTTTCTTTCCTGGGTTTGCAGACCAACTTCACTGGCTTGGGAAGTAAAGAAAATGTCTCCAGGACGCCACGTGATCCCAAGTCCCTCCACAGACAGGATTAGTGTGACATCAAATGCTCGAAGGAGTTTAAATTTTGGGTATGAAACCAACTAAGAAGTTTATTGAAGCTAAAATAAAGATTAATTTGAAGCAAGTTTCACAAATGCACTATTTTTCTGTAGTAACCAATGTATTGTTTTGTTGTTATTAAATCATATAAGCAATTTTTTACATTCCTAAAAAAAAAGCCCATGATCTCTAAAGGAAAATCCTATCAAGGACTTACTTTTTCCTGACTTTGTAATACATTTAATTACTGGTCATTACGAAGACCTGAAGATAAAATACTGTTAGTGTATTTCATGTGATCTGTTTAGTACTCTCTTCTCTCTACAAAACAAAGGTGAAAATGTCTGTCACTGGCATTTTAAAATTGCCAGTGTGTGCAATGTGAATGGCCAGCTGAGCGAGCAGAAGTAAATACAGGTCATAAGGAGTGAGTGTCAAGTGAGATTATGATTATTCTGATGTGTGGCAAAACTGATACTAGTTCAAGTGTAGAGCATGTTGTATATTACAGGAAAGCATCTTTTACTTGTTGAAATGAAAATGTCTGAAAACAGTTCAACAAAAATGTGCATAGATTTAGAGCGGCACTGCCTGGTGCTGTGTCAGTCTGGAGAGCACAGATGTGTCCAGTTGAAATCTTCCTCAGGGTGTGTGCTGTGCTTCCTTCAGGTTTGTTGGGATCTAGGGAACACACTGCCCAGTTTCCTGAGTGCTTACAGTGTCCTCACCAGAGATGTGATACTGGACTGTTTGGTCAGCACCTCTGAGGATTGAGCTCTCTGAAACTGTGCATATCAAATATTTCTACAAAAATACTACAAAGTGTGTTTGGTGGAAAAACCAAAGTGTGTTTGGTGTAGGCCTTGTATAGGTGAATCTCTTGATACCTACCTGACAACATCTGAGAGGTGTCTGCTGAAATGCCTGGTGGTGGGAAGAAAATATGCACAAGCACTCAAATGAGACACTTGAATCTGGTGGAAATCAATGCTCTTTTTTTTTTATGTGCTGAACACAACAGCTCAGCACAATTAGTCTTTCAGCTAAGCCTTATTTGGCTGTAATAACTTGTTGCTATTGCTGCTGGAACTGTTTTATTCACAATCACAGGGACATGGTGAGAAACTGTGTGTGTTAGAGCAGGGAACAGGAAGATGAGTTTTCTATCCTTCACACTTGCAAATTTTTTCTTCTTAGTGTGTGTCTCAAAGCAAGGCAACCCCAGAGGGCTACAATATTTTGTGTGTGAGAGAGAAAATAGGATGGAAAATAAGGGCTGAGACATACTTGGTGCTACAGAAATTTTTGGCAGAATGCTAGGAGTTACTAGGAAAGGAATAGGGGATAGAAGAGAAGGTAGTGGTGTACCTCTGTAGAAATTAATGATTCATACCTGTAGTCATCTTCACATCTTCCCCAAAGCAGTGTAGAAGAAGTAGGAAAAGTACAGAAACTAGAAACAGGGACAATCAGAGGTATCCAACAGCATTGATGTAAAAAGAAAAGAATTTGGAGAAGAGATAACAAGAAGGGTGTGATAAGTAAAATCACTTATGTGGAAGATGAGTAGGAAAATTCTGTTCATTATTTTTAATGAAAAGGAATTGGGAGTACTAAATGGTCAAATGCCAGGCTTGAAATGACAGGAATATTTTTCAAGACTTAGTATGTAGAGTTTATTTTGCGTTGCTTTGGTTGCCAGAAATGTTAATGCCTTCAGAAATTAGTATCACAATGATTAAATTTAATCTTGTTTATTAAAAACAAAACTTAGTTGAGCAAATTACAAGAACTTCTCAGTGTAAATTGAGAACTTCTCAGTGTAAATTTGGTAAACCTGGAGGTTTGCCAAAGGAGAGATAGTTCTGTTCAGTACTGTTCTGATGGTCTCTGGAAGACTCTGCTAAAGCTTTCTAACAAACCATTCTGTTACTTGAGCAGACACTAAAAAGAGCTGTGACTTTCATTTAGGAACCCTGCAGTGACAATTTCTGCAACACGCCTGGCTCCCTCTGGTGTAAGTTGGGCCGATAAGGTAAAAGCCAACCATGGAAGTAAAGCTGCCAATCCTGAGCTGGCAACAGCACAAGCCTGCCTGGTACCTCCGGCACAGAAGGCGCTGCGGAAAAATGGCAAGTCCCCTTCAGTGGCCTAAGTTATTTTCACAAACTCTGTGGTATAAAGTGAATTCAGAATGTGATGACCTGTGTTCTAAGCGAAATTAAACCTAGTTTTGCAAAATACAATGTTTAAATTCAATATGGAGATAAAAGATTCGTGCAGCCTTTTATTGCAGTAGTTAAGTTTGAGACAAAAGTGTGTTTTCATGTGTGGGTAACATTCTGCTGTATTTTTACAAATTGGAATTTGATCTGTGAAAACCAGTTTATAACATCCCAAGAAGCAATAGGCCTTTGGTCACAAACTGCCAATCTAACTGACTGCAGGTTGGGATGGCTTAACAACATAAAGAATAATGCATGTCCAGGAATCTGGGAGGAACTCAAGATAGTTTATATGTCCTGGAAGAACATGCTATTAGAACTATGCTGAAGTAACTATTGATGTTTTTTCCTTGGAAGACAAGAATTACCACATTTAGTTAGGATTTTTTTCTCTAAAGATGCTCTTTGGAGAATGCTTGATTCCGGATCTTTTGTTCTAGAAAAGACTGGTTTAGTTGCAGACATAGAAAACTACCATTTGGCTTATAAAATTAGTTTCTTTGCACTGGATCTCTGAGATTGTCTTCAGAAATGCATTCCTTTTCATTTCTTTTCTTCATGTGTGGTCTCAGTGTACTGCTTTTTTTTTTTTTTTTTAATTAAAAAATGTTCCAGAAAGTGCATATATGTCAATTTAAGATACTTGTATGTTCAACCTAGGAGTAGTAGAAGCCATGTGTGGTGATTGCAGACTTGTGGCATATTATGGAAGTAAAACACTTTGTCCAGGGGTCTTGCAGTGTAACATGAATGAGTTCAGGAGTGGGTTCCTCTGCTCAGAGCAGAACCATCAAAGCCATACTCCAAGGGTGCTGGTTGGAAGGGGGATCCATGGCTGCTGCTTGCATGAGGGACTAGCTTGCTGTGTACAGTTGCAGTGAGCTGCTTAGAGAGCAGGAGCTGTGTGGCTGTTTTCAGCACTGTAATTGATGCGTAATTCCATTTTGAGATAAACCAGTAGTTGAAGTTGCTCATAACAGAAGTTTTTTCTGGTGATTATCGCACGTAATAGAGTGACAGGCTCCAAGCTGTTGCTAAAATACCTTTATTAGGTGTTCTTGTGCATATGGAGACTGTTATTAGCTACACAGGGAATAAAAGTGATCTGTATTTCAATATGGATAATGTATTTTAAGAGGCTAAGAGGAAAACAAAAGACTTTATCCTTATGTTACTTCCAGAGCTTTTATAGGGCTGAAGAATCAGTGTTGTGCTGTGTTTTATTGAATGTTACTTTCAGCTGTTGAGCTCCAAAAAGAGAGAAGCCCCTTAGATCCTGTAGTACTGGCTACAAGTGTTCAGTAATCTTCAAATCAAATGTAGGATGCAATCCAGACTTAAAACATTTCATTTTAAGAAATAACAGTCATCCTCTAGACTTTGTTTATTCTTAGGAATCTCTAATTGCTGACATTGAGCATTGGAGAATTTCAGTGATTTGCTCGTGGCTGAATTATGTTTTTAACAAATCAAGTTCTCTGTAGGAGCATGTTGTCCTGTGTGTGGGAGGTGGAATCACTTTGGTAAGATCCAGTTATCCCCACTGATGAAAACAGAAGAAAATCTGTGAAGTTTATGTGAAGGGAGCCACTGGGGCTCTTCACATGCATTATTGAAGCAGCTCTGAGGCTCGTGTATCATCTGCTCTGCCCCTTGCCCAGCTAATGCACTCCCAGCTGTTTGGGGCATGTGAGCCTTGGGGGAGGGATTCCCACTGCCTCCTGTAGTGCTCCCTTGCCCACCCAAAGCCCAGCTGGGGCTTACAGCCGCAGGATTTCCCCAGACACTTTTTCTCCAGTGATTTCCAACAGCATTATCATTAGGTCTCACAATGGTTTTCTGATGTGGATGAGTGGTATGATACTGTATCTGTTTCATGGTTGATGCAATTTCCAAATTCAACTAAGTAAGCCCTTAGGGAGAAAGAAAATGCATTATTTTTCCATATAGTTCTTTAATCTTTCCTTTTCTGAATGGATAATTAAATGAGGTTAAATCATCTTATCTCATTTCCCTCATTAAACTTAGTGTTACCTTCAATATTTTAATGAATTTTAAAAAATTGTCTTTCATACTTGAGTGTTTTTTTACAATATGAAATGTAGTCTGTTCTTACTGTCTGAGCAGTTTCTGCTAGTGAATTCCCTGGTGCCTTTGGTAAAAAGTGAGATGAGTTATATAAGTTTAGAGTGTGTATTAGAAATGGAATAGGTACTTACAATTCAAATAATGTTATTACAGGATTTAGGACAAAGAACAATCTAGAACATATGAACTTCTCAGAAGTACTAAATTTTTTTCTGCTGCTGTACTTGAAATCTGGTTGGTTTTTATTTTTATTAGTATCATTATCATCTTTCTTGTATGAGTTGCTCATGTCCATAGCTGTGAAGAGATATTCTCTGTAATGTACCTATGACTGGAGACCTTGCAGGATGTCCAGCCCTCTCAGGCAGCTGTCCTGGTTTGGGCTCAGGTGGGGCTGAAGTTTATTTATGAGAGGGTTTGGGCAGGAAGTTACTGGCAAGTAAGTTTCTTAGAAGGGCTGTGCATCTCCTGAGGTAGAAGCCCCAGGAGCTTGCACACAGGTGCCTGGATCTCTTTGTGGTGTTTCCAGTGAGCTCCTTGGCCAGTTCTTCCAGATGGAGCAACTTGCCAAGAGCCTGGAGGCTGGGAGGGCCCCGAGATGACAGATGGCTTGTCACGTCCATGTAACACAAGAGCAGGCAGGGACTGCCAATTCACATGAAACTAGAGAATGATCAGGGTAGGCAAATGAATTATTCATTTACAAAGCTCTGGGAGTAATCAAACCCAGCATGTGATATGCAGCCTGTGGAGATGGCTGCTGGGCTATAGGAATTCCACACAGAGGGAAAAAATATGGAGGAAGATTGATGCCTCACTGAGTATTAACTTTGTCTCCCATTAGATGTGATCTAATGTCAATAAACATATTAGCTTGCAAACTCTTTGTTAAAAACGTGCCTGGAAGTGACTGAATCCTAAACCGCTTGGTGAATGAAAATGAACAGAATCTCCTGGTGCACTGTAATTGTCAGGTGGCATCACACTGTTAAACTGACTCCAGGTAGGTCAGGAGTCTGAATACATACATGAATTAAAAACTGCTTTGTCTTTAAAGAAGTCACCAAACAATATTCTTTCAAATGCAAGTATTTCTGGGCTATTAAAATGCTTGGTTGAGTCTTGGGTAATAAATATGAATGTGACAATGAACAAATGCAAATTAAAAATTGAACATGTATGGCTTTTATGAAGAGATTCATTCTTACTTTGGTAACTGTGATTATGATTTTTTCTGTGCTCTGAATAATTTTGTTCTGATTCATTCTGTCATTTTAGACTACTAAGAAATATGCCACGAGACAAAGAACAACTAGGCAAGACAGGCAAGAATATTCTTTTTTGGTAGAATAAGCTTTAGTAGATATTAGTGAAAGATATTAGTACAATTATTAAGATACATTTATATGATTAATATATCTTATTATCTAGATGTTACTAAAATTATGTTTAGGCATTAGATACAACAAAAGGGTATCTTCTGATCCTTTTAATGTAGAAAAGATGCTTTTATGTAAAAGGTGGCTGCAATTTTCAGAACAAATAGAAGTGAAGTGTTTCAACAATCTTGTTTTGCAAATGACAAGGAGAAAGAATTGCAACCCAAAAGTTGCTGCAGTGGTGGTTTTTTGGTTGATTTTAGCAGTTCTTCTGAACGATCTCTGCTGTCTGTTACTTGCCAGGGAAATTTCTTGGCCAGATTGTGTCCTAAACCAGGTACAGCAGAGTCTTTGTGGTCCCATCAGTTGCTAAAGTGGGTGGGGTGGGAGGCAAGAGGCCTGAGCAGTCCTTGTCCTACAGGGGGCAGAGCCAGTTGCTGCACAGGCTGAGAGCTTTCTGCAGTAAATATGGTTGTGATTCCTGGAGAATTAAACCCTGTTCCCTGGAGAATGGCTGCAGTTAAGTTTGTCCCTGAGAGGGCAATATGTTCCCATCACTAGGTTCTGTAAGTAATATTTTTTCTATATGAAGATGAATAAATGAAAAGAAGGCCAAAGTTGCCTACAGGGGTTGAATGGGAAATCTGTGGCAAAGGAAAATGTAATTGGTGTTTTTTTCACCACTGTTCTGATCAGTGGGACACACGGAAATGTGTACAAATGCACGTGAGGAGAAGGAACACAGGAAGGCTTTTCGCAGACTCTGGTACCAGCAGTGATCTGAAGAGATGAGCCATATTCACTCACACAGTTTGGGAATTTTGTTTACTTAAAAATACACAGTAATTTTTCTAGAATGAAACTGTCTCAGTAGTAAAATAGCAATTTTTTTTTTTTTTGCATCTGTCATTACCAATATCATTGAGGTTTGTGAACAGTTATATAGTTATGTAAAACCAGCTGGTGCATGAGCTGCTCAGCGAAGATAAATTCCAGTACAGTCCTGTCAAATTCCCTGGTAACTCAGGAGTTACACCAGCTGTTGGGCCAGGCTGCTATGTTTCCTCCTGAGATGTTAAAAGAACCTCACACTTAAATAGCAGTGTTTGTAAAATGCTGGATGCCAAGGGCAGCAAAGGATGAACGTGCCATCAGTTCTTGTTTTGGCTCATTTCCAGTTTACTGGCTGCTGCTGCTGTTGGACAGCAGTTCAAGTGCACCTAAAGGCTGTTTAGTCCAGTTCATATGTTAAACCTTAACATTTGAGCTCCAACTCTGGTCTTTATGCCTGAGCTATATGACTATCTTTGTTAGTAAAAGCTTTAGAAATACCCAGAGAATTAATTTTTTATCCAAGTTGTATTCTAGATTATTACCCTCTGTAAAACAATGTTGGGGGTTTTTTTGCATCTCTACTCCTCCACATAAAAGTCATCTCCTACACCCTTCTCCTCCTTTCATGTGAACAATCTTAAAAGCAGCTTTTGCCAGAAGTGTGCTGGACAATATGTATGTAGTTAGTTCTCTGGTTTTTGCAAGAATTTTTTGTTCAGCAAATAGAGAGGCCTGAGCTTACCTTTCACACTTGTGAGTTGTACTGTCAGGCTTCAAAAAAATCACTTACAGTTGTTTCAAGATGTGTGGGAAATTACATGCTGCTATTAATTGCTGGCCACAAAAATGTTACGTATGGAGAAGGGGTTCACCTTGAAATCTCTACATCTGGTCACACTAGGACCTGATGCCTCAGGCAGATAAATGTAACTTTAAATGGTTTTCAAATACATACCAATATCAGAAATGTTGATCAGAAAGTTGTATGTAACAGCTATATAGAAATCAAAGTAAATTGAAGAAAAGTGCTTTTCTATTTTCACCTTCAGCTTGCATTCCCATTCTAGCAATATTTTGGTATTTCCTGGAATCCAGGAACAGCAGTTTTCTAAAAGCTGACACAAATTAGTGTATTTTTGTTATCAGAGTGAAATAAATAGAAAAAGTCGTAAAGAAAACACTGGCAGAATAGTACGGATAGTGAGCCACATTTCTGCTTTCCATGCTAAGCTGTGCTATTTTGTCTGTACTTGCACTTCCACAAAAGGCCTCTAATGTTACTGTTGCTGCAGAGAAGAGCAGATGCTGTGGCTTTGTTATGCTTTACCATCTCATGAAATAGCAAGGAAAAAGTGTGGCAAGCTGAAGTACACCTTGCCATTTCCCACACCTTTTTGTGCCTGAGCAGCTTCACTCTGCAGTAACAGAACGTGTCCCATGAATGGAGTTGTCCAGTATCTGTAATACCAATAGCATTCCTTGAAGTAAAAAGCTTTGCTGAAGAATATCTCATTGATTTTTTTGTATTGATTTTTAAAGAGAACATTTTTCTCCCACAACTTGTGTAATACTGTAATAAAGTAGTTGTTTCTAACGCTTCTATTTTAAGTGTTCGTGTCTGAGCACGGGGGGTGTTTTTCTCACCTAGATCGGAAGGATGCAGAGGGCTGGGAAACAGTTCAGCGTGGAAGGCCCGTTCGATCTCGATCCACTGCTTTGGCAGCAAAAGCTCCTGCAGCTGCAGAATCACTGAAGTCCAGAGGTGACAGTGACAAAGAAAACGTCATCTCACCACCAGCAGAAAACAAGCATGGGAGCTCAGTCATTGGCAGTGCTGCATCTGAAAGCACAGAGCTGGTACAGAAGGATCCTTTACATCACTCTGAGGGTCCCCTTACTGAGAAGACTCAGGTCAGTACATCATTTTGAGCCGTTCCCTAACCTTAAAACTTGCAACTTTTCTTCAGAGCATTTTCTAAAGGTGGTGTTGGCTAGAGCTTTTATGAACTTACCAGATGGGGAAAGGCTGTTAAAATAATGGTTATTTCAGTTACGTTTATGGAAATGCAGTAAGATGTCAGCACAAATGGGCTAATTAAGATTATGATGCTGTGGGCAGCTTTTTCATGTTTTCCAATAAGTCAGAATTCAACACATCTCATCCAGAGATTTCAGGTGGAAAGATCCAACTTTTTGCAAGGTAATGAGCACCTGAAATAAGTGAAGCTATTTGCATCACTCACTGTTGTTGCCAGGTATTTCCTTAAAATTTGACTCTGACTTTAAAAATCAGTATGTTCCATTTTGTTAATTTTGCAAATGCCTCTTGTTAGTTCACAGCCTCAGAAGCCAATGGGAGCGCTGGCACAGCACTGCAAGGGGATTCCTTAGAAACAGCTCCTGAGATGCTTCCAGTTCTCACCAGTACTGACTGCAGTGCAAAAACTCTGCAGCTGAATGAGGCTTCTCCCCAGAGCACTGGCTGTGCAGACTGGCATCAAACAGAAAAAGCTAAATCTGAAACTGAAATGGATCCCGCAGATATTTCAAATGTGAGTGCTGCCAGATTGGTAAGAAACCTCATAAGATTTGAGAGTGAATAATAAATCTAAGCCTTAATTTTCTCAGTGTGTGTTGCACAGTGTTTACTGTTAGCCTTATGTAAAAACTGTAGAAAAATCTATGAGGTACCTACTGTAGGAAAAATAAATTGTTGCACAGATACTTTTCATTGTCGAATTTAATTCCTGTAAAGTTTCAGAACTTAATCTAGAAAGATTGAAGTGTGTTATTTGGAATAAATAGATCTTTGCTCTCATTACTTATTAAAATAATGTTTGTGCTAATTTTTCATTTCCTTCCACTAGCAGTCACTTTAAGTCACACTCTGATTAAAGTCTTACTTCAGTTTTGCCCATCATTCAAACTGGAAGCACATGGGATATCAAAATTGTGTTAGAAACAAAGTCAGACCTCTGCCTTTTAAGACTTTCTGAGCTGCTCTGCTGGGTCTTCCTTTAAAACAAGCAATTTGGAGGAATGCCATTCTTAAAGCAAAAAGCATGAAGTCAGTTTTCTGTTTTTATATGGTTTCCCAAAACGGGTGTCCTTTCCTCTGTGGAGAATTCTGCAGGTCTCAGGGTGTGTCTGTTTCACTGGGATTCTCTGAGTGGAGAGTTACAGTAATGTTACATAAAATCCAGGTTATACTTTCAGGTGCTTTGTTTTGTTATGAGTTTTTAGGGATTTGTGTTCATTTTGGTTTGGTTTTGTTTTGTCAGAAACTAGATTAAAATTCTGATTTGCAGAAGTTTTCCTGTAAATCACTTTAACTTTTGCAAGCTGTAGTCCTGCTAGGTAATTTCCAAGCCAAGTACCTGTTTGCTTTTAGAACAGATTTCAAGCATCTCACCCACTAACATTGTTTCAGATGCTCAGTTATTAACAGTTCAGGATGCTGCCAGCTTGGTGGGATCTGTGTCTCTTGGAAGCATTTTACTGCCCCAGATTGGACTGCTTTAAACTCCAGTTTGTGTATTGTGGTACACTGTTCGGTACTGGAGTGGAAGTGGTCTGGTTAATGCTGGACACTAGAGAAGGAAAGACAATCAGCATGTCCAGGCTTACATTTTTGCCCCACTCTTTTGTCATTCATGTTGGAAAACAAGTACAGCCTGAGATTCCATTGTGTTAACTATGGTGAAGTTTCCAGATACAGTTCATGCAGATAATTTCCATCTTTAAGTAATGTTTTGGAGCATGGTTCCTTTTGTAGAGGTGACAGCATGGCATGCACTCATGTCTCAGAGTATACCTTGCTTAGTCCCTGAGAGTGAGTATTTAAAACAGTAATTGCAGGAGAACTGTCTTTGTGCTTTTAATGACAGGGTTGGTAGAATAAGTTTTTAAATTATGTGAATAATTAATTTCGTGTTTCATGTAGTTACTAATTGAGTTAATAGTTGCTAACACTTTTAGTGGGGTTTGTATTTTCAGCTACCTTCTCAAAATATATCAGTAAAAAAACTAAGTAAAGAGGAGTTGCACAAAATATCATACAATTCATGTTAACTATGTGGAATCCTCCATTTTGTGCCTGCCACTGATTTTGGTTATTTTTCTGGTGTCATGTTTCCTCCAGTCCATGGCAGAAGTCCTGGCTAAGAAAGAAGAGTTAGCAGATCGGCTGGAGAAGGCGAATGAAGAAGCCATTGCCAGTGCTATTGCAGAGGAGGAGCAGTTAACCAGAGAGATTGAGGCAGAGGAAAACAATGACATTAACATCGAGACTGACAATGACAGTGACTTCTCTGTGAGTGTCCAGTTTGTTGTACTGCACCCAGTTCATTGTAGTGTACCCTGTTAAAGCTTCGTTGCCAGTGGAGAATGAATACAGAATTTTTAGTGGTTTTTTTGGCATTGAAGTAACCTGTTTGATATGTGACATTTAATAATTATGCCGTACTGAGGGATATTTAGTCTTACTAAACTCAGCAGTACTGTGCTGCTGAGTGGTGCAGAGCCCCCTGAGCTTGCAGTCAGTGTCCTGCTGCTGATTTCTGGGTGCAAAACAGGGGAGCTGGGACTTGTTACGTTCATTGCTACTGTGGAAGAGTAGGTGAAGCAGAAGCCTTCATTTTTACTGTCAGAGTGGGAACAGCATTGACCTTTGGAGAGGCCAGTTCTGTTTAGAAACATTGCTGAATATTTCTGAGCTGGCACTGTTTAATGTGTGTGTGCACCTGTGAGTTAAGTTTTATGTTTTTACTGTCTGGTTCATAATAAATTTCAGGCTAATATGGGCAATGGAAGCATATCCTTCTGTGGTTTGTCTATGGACTGGAATGATGTTCTGGCAGATTATGAAGGTAAATTTTTGTATATTACTTGTGCTTACATGGAAATGACAGCTAAAATTTAGAAAAGTCCCTGTTTTATTCATGGCATGTTAAGGTTTTAGAAGTTTGCCTGACACATTCCAATGTAATGTTATTTTCTCTGTTGTTTCCTGGGGAAAGATGAAGTTTGTGTTCAAACTGTCTCTGTGTCTCATTGTTCTTCAGTTCTCTTTCTGCATCTCTATTAGAATTTTATGGTTTTTAATCCAGTTTTATATTATCATCTGGATAAAAATGTAATAAAACCATTAAGCATTAAAAAAGGACAGATATTAAAGCTACTTCAGTCTGTATTTGCACCTAGGCCCAAGGAAACCCATCTGAGAGAGAACTAGAGAAACTAATTCTTATTATTTTCATTTGTTGTAGGAAAGTGTGTTTAAATGATGCCCACCTTTGTTTTTATCTGTACAGCTCGTGAGTCGTGGCGCCAGAGCAACTCCTGGGGAGACAGAGTGGAGGAGGAGCCCGCGCGTCCCCCTGGCCACGGGATCCACATGCACGAGAAACTCTCCTCACCCTCACGCAAGAGGTGCTGCAGTTGGTACCTGTGTGGGTCAGCCAGGGAAAACAGGCAACCTAACTCATGGCTGCTGGAATCTCTTCAAAAATCTACTCTCTTTGAGTCTCTGGGTGGAAAGTGCTGCAGAAATCTCTCTGTATTTTTTCATTAGTAGGCTCGTACTTCATTGTCCGCTAACTAAAGAAGTCTAGAAGAACAGTATTCACATTTACAGGAAATAATTGCCCTCCAGTGGCCTATTTGTTTTCTCTTAGTGAAATGGCATAGAAATGTTTGCTACACTGTCAGTTAATACTGTCTAACTCGCTTTTTCTCTTCTTTGGTTTTATTAAAAGAACAATAGCAGAATCCAAAAAGAAGCATGAGGAGAAACAAATGAAAGCTCAACAGCTGAGAGAAAAGTTACGTGAAGAAAAGACACTGAAGCTTCAGAAATTAATGGAGAGGGTAAGCTTTCTGTGATATAAGGGGCTACTCTGCTGCCTTTCAGGAAAGGGTTTTTTTCCACATAGTAGACATATTAGAGATTCAAACTAGTGGTGAAATGAAGTTGTCATCTGCATCTGAGTTTACATAGTTTTCACAGCTGACTTGTGCATCACAGCAATTAAATACAGCATTATTTCAAATCATGAACTTCTTTACTATTCTATAGGGGACAATCTCAGATTCAGGGAAGGTATGGCAGGAGGAGAAATGTGTTGCATGTATTCAACAGAAAAGGTGAAACTCACTGAACAGAAGCAGTGTTCTTCGAGTTAAACTTAAGGCAGGCTTTGTGTAGGGCATGAAAATATTTTGTTACTGTGAAGAAAGCTTCAAGGATTAGAAAAGCCTGAGGAAAATTCAGGCCCTGTTGTCAGATGCTGTGTTAGTAATGAATTGACTCCTTCTGTGTAGGAGAAAGATGTGAGGAAATGGAAAGAAGAATTGTTGGATCAAAGGCGCAGGATGATGGAGGAGAAGTTACTCCATGCAGAATTCAAACGTGAGGTGCAGCTACAAGCAATTGTGAAAAAAGCACAAGAGGAAGAAGCCAAGGTGAGTGACTTTGTTTTCAAAGGAACTATTTAATAGCTAAGCTTTTGTAAATGTTGTACCTCAGAGTGTTCTGAAGTAGTTTGTGAAGGACAGTGCAGTTTAGATACGAACTCATGTGAGCCATGAAGCAGATAAATGCTGATGTCTAAATGGTGCATTTTTCTCTAATATGACTTAAAATTAATTAGCTGTTGTTAGACATCATGGTGGGTTGGTGTGGAAGAAAAGATGGGTTGAAACAAAGACCTGATCGTTATCTTGCTGCTTTTGTTCCTCAGAGTGTGGCAGCATTTTTGGTGATACATAGTCCTCCTGGAAGGACTAGAAGATCTGATGATCAATTCTCTGCTTTTCCAGCTCCATGGGGGAGCTCATTTTTCTTCTCCTTTGTTAAAAAGCCATTCCAGATCCAGCATTCTGTGTCCTTCAACAGTAGTTGTGTTGCTGTGTTTTGTACCACTGATGTTGTTGAGCAGCTGGGAATAGACAGAGATGTGCAGTTAGTATGTGGCAGTTATTCTAAGTTAAGTATATTTAGTGCTCTTCTGACTTAATTCCATAAGGCAGTCACTAGAAGTATGCTTTTTGGTTTGCTTCATTCATACTACTTTGATGAAAATTTTAATGGTTTAAGCTGTCAGCTAAGCACCACACAACCACACACTTATTCTGCCTCCTGTCCCATGGGATGGTGGGAGGGGAGAGAATCAGAAGTGTAAAGTTAAGAAAGCATCATTTGGGTTGATACAGAAGCAGTTTAATAACTGGGTGGGGAAAAATCAGTTCTGAGAAAAAGGAATATAGCAGAGATAAATGATAAAGAAAGACAAGTGATGCGAAAGGAAACAATTGCCAGTCCCCAAGCAGTGGCCCCACACCAACCTCCCCCCAGTTTTGTTGCTGCACTGATGTCCTGTGGTCTCAGATATCCCTTTGGTCCCTTGGCCTTGATGCTGTGCAAGCCCTGCTCAACAGGAACTAAAACATCCCTGTGTTGTCAGCATAGTTTCCAGCACAAATCCGAAATATAGTCCCATCCTAGCTACTGCAAAGAGAATTAACTCTATCCCAGCCAAAACCAGCCTAAAAGAAATGAAGTCTTTTATTTTAAAGTCTATTTTTCCCAAGTTTTAAAGTCTGTTTTTCCAAGATACATGCATGTCCTTGAAACTGTTTCATTCTATGATGAGCATGTATCTCAGCTGTGATTGATGCAGCTGTTCATTTGTGTTTCAAGATAAGCACAACAAAACTGATTGCACTTTTTTACTTAGTTGCTGTTTCTCTCTTGGATTAAAAGGATTTCTAGACTACCTAATTCAGTGTGCTGTACATTGATTACTATTCCATTGCACCAGTGTGACTTCTGTAATTATACTGAATAAATCACACTTGCCATAGTTCCCCAGATAAGCAGATGTTTCAAATATTGTGTGTGTTTAAGTGTGTGGGATCTGCTGCCTCATGAGGTTCTTGTTTTCTGGAAATCAAGGTTAATTAGGCCAGAAGGCTTTAGAGAAATAGCTGATGGGTAGGATAGCTGCAGACCATGGTAACCGTTGCTGCCCAGTTGGTTATCTAAATTCCCAATGCTTGCTTGTTTACTGACCTGTAAAAGCCATCCTGTAAATGGATTCTAGTCAGTAAACAAAGTTACAAACATAATCCTACCACCCTTTTTCATGATCTGTTTTTTTCTGTCCATATGTGTTCTCTTTACCTGTTTTATTTAGTGTACACATTAAAGTTCTTTTAGGCTAACCTTTTCTTATTTTTTTTGTTCTTATGTATTGCACTGTCCTGTGGTTGAAAAAGATAATACACGTTCATGAAACAGGTTATATGGATAAGAAATATTAGATCATGAACCTGTTTGTTTTTTTCTTATTCATACTATGTATACTTTCATTTTTTTGATCAGTAAGTTCACATGTATTTAAAGTTAGCTCAAAAGCCCTGTTGGATCCTACTAGCAATTGTGTATTTTACTGATTCATCCATCTGGGCTTTGATATTACACATTTTGTGACTGAGAGAATGAACTGATGAAGTCTTGATGCTGATAGAATTGAGAGAATTTCTCTGTATTTTACCCAAAGTTTCTTGTTTCTCTGATACAATTCAAATTTTCTTTTTATATTCCATGGGCTGTCTTGTTTAAAACAAACAAAACAAAACAATAAAAAAATCATTACAAAGCCTAAAGACTTATTCTCAAGTTGATGGTTTTCCAACTCATTCTGGAGAAATGTCCCACCAGTTTAATTATCAAGTGAATAATTAACAAATGGATGAAATTCCCCAGGATGAAACCTATTTCAACTTCTTGGGTATTTTCTTAGGCTTTCTGATTGTTTTCAGGTCAATGAAATTGCTTTTATAAACACCTTGGAAGCTCAGAACAAGCGGCACGACGTGCTGAACAAACTGAAGGAGTACGAGCAGCGCTTGAACGAGCTGCAGGAGGAGCGGCAGCGGAGGCAGGAGGAGAAGCAGGCACGGGATGAGGCAGTTCAGGTAGGATGGCTCTGGAGCTGCAGGGCACAAACAAATACAGGTTTGTGTTTCAGTTGGGCTCTGCAGACATTAAAGTACAGTTTCTCTTAATTCCTGTGTGTTTCATGACTAAAAGAGCAATGAGGATTGGCTTTTCCCTGGCTAGGAGCGCAAGAGAGCCCTGGAGGCGGAGCGGCAGGCCCGGGTGGAGGAGCTGCTGATGAAGAGGAAGGAGCAGGAAGCACGGATTGAGCAGCAGAGGCAAGAGAAGGAAAAAGCACGAGAAGATGCAGCACGGGAGAGAGCCAGGTAACTTTGCAATCGTTTCTTTGGTTCCCTTTACCATTATCCTCCCCAGCAAACTGCACCTTCTCTGCAACAGCAGTACCTTCCTGGCTTGTTAGGCTTAGGATTTTAGAAAGTATCATTAATAAGGATGCTTGATGAATGGTTTGAAAGAAGAAATCAAGTCAGTCATCATAAATTCTGTAGTACGCTTTTGTATTCCTTACATACATGAACAATATAAGTTGTGAGGCTGTATTTTATTATATTTGTCTTAGTTTTATTGCAGACAAGACCTTGTAATAATTTGCCTTTTTCATATTTCACCTTAGTTTTCAAAGGAAACAAGATTTATGTACCCATGTTCTCCATTTCCTGCACTCTCCAGAAACTTCTGGACTTACTGGCATTAATTTGATTTCACATTGTTGTAGACACCAAAGATTACATTTGTGAAGCACACAGCCAGGAAATCAGGCTTCATTAATTCTGCTGCCTGTGAACTACTTGGTTTATAGTTTTGCCCATAATTAAAAGTTCATAAAGGGGACTTCACATGGACTCTTCTCTCTCTTCCTTTTGAGGTGCAGGGAGAATGAATGTTGGTGTGCAAGACAGGTTTACTTTCCAGTCTGATGCAGTCTGATATATTCTGCTTGTTTAATTTACCAAATCCTCTTTGTATTCACCTCCTATTTCTCCGTCTTTTCCTGCAGTTCCCTTGCCACAAGCATTCCTTAAAACCTTGGTAAAAGTTAAGGTTTTTTCTGTTATGGGTGTTTACTAATGGTTCTTGATACGTTTTTAATGTCTTGGCTTGTTTTCTTCAAAATTGTCATGAAGAGGATTTTTTCCCTGAGTAAAATATTCAGAAATGTATTGATCACCTTTCATCTTGTGAAGTCCTGAGCGACATCATAAAGAGATTCAGCTTTGCATTAGATGTGTAATGAATTCTGGGCAGGATCTGTAGCCCCAGGTCCTGGGGCTTCATGGACCTTTCCTCAGTCTATTGAGCCAAAATCACCTGAGGTTGAGTTGGAAAGGGATCCTTCAGGATCTTGTTCTCATTTGCAAGTACTCGAGGAAGATTAGGACTAATGGAGAATTTGGTTATGCTGTTTTGGGAAGATAGATCCTGCGTGTGTAAGGCTTCTACATCTTTCTGAAATTTGAAGAAACGCTCAAAGTAAGCAAATGGCTGATAGTTGCCCTACTGACATCTTTGTCTTCTGGGGCCTTCTGCAGTTAGATCCCGTTGAAAATCTTCAGGCATAAAATTCCTTGGTGTTTGAAGTTTAATCAGTGTTATATCTGCCCCATCTCTTTGTTGCAGCCCATTAATTTCCTTATGACTTGTGAGGAGAAGCAATTTCCATTTGCCTTCTGTTGTGTGTCATCAAATCTCTGTGTTTGTTGCTCTAACACTCAGTTTCTAAACCCTTTGTACTTGATATTGCAGTACCGTGCTTGCATTTGTTTATCTTTTTTTTCTTTGCCAGATATTGATTACATGAGAGATTTTTTCCTTTTTTCTTTTCCTTTCTTTTTTTTTTGATAATTTTGGGAAAGATAGGAAAGAGTGCATGCAGTGCCTTACGATGTGGTGATTCTGTTCTGTTAGTCATTACATCCCCTAATAACAGTTCTGAGGTTTCTCTGCCGTAGCAGAGTGAGGGCAGGACTCAGGCTCCTGGGTTTGAAGCTCAGGGAGGGATGAGCTTGACAGGAATCTGGCTGTCCTGTCCATTCTGTCCTGGACTGCAGTGTGTTTTGGTGGAAACTTGGAGGTATCATTTGGTGTTTTGTTGGGTTTTTTCCTGTAGCTAGGACTTGGCTTGTATCCTGAAGAATGAGCAATTTTTGCAGTATCTGCTTAAAGTTTCTTCATTATAAGCTTTACCATGTGCATGTGTTGGTGATTAAAACATCTGTATGAATGGAATAGTGTACTTAAAACTGACTTCAAAAGTCCCTCTGCCCTTAACTTGTCTCCAGTAAAGCTTTAGTTGTAATTTCAAAGTATTTTATATTCCAGAGAGTTGAAATCCACAATACAGAAAATGTTGTTCTTGTCAATAGAAATCATAAAACTGTATAAAGTATCCTAACCATGGAAAAATAATGCTTTTCAGAAGGGCTTGTGCAGGAGTTGTGTTGATGCTCTGTAAATGGAAACTTGAAAATTTTGTTTCAAAGACAAAACATTATTAGCCCAAAGTATGAAATGGTGATAATCTGTTATAGTTTGTAGCATTAAACAAATATGTAAAAATGCAGATTGAAAGAAACAGCTAAAATGAGCTTGTAGTTCAGTTTTCCTTTCTGTACCCAGGGATGATAACATATAAAGTACCTAATGCTTCTCATCCATGATCTCTTCCCCACCCCTCCCACACCCACAGTAATTGGAAGAGTTCACTTTTTCTCTCTGAAAGAACAAATTTTAGTGTTTACCATTTGATTTACTTCCTCTGCTGTCTTCTTTCCTACCTGCTTGTATATTTTCTGTGGCTTTTTGTTTTAAAAATGTTACTTCTCCCTTCATGGAACTGATCTTGTTTTTTTCTGTCAGATTTCTGTTTAAAAACCCAGACAAACGAGTTCACACATGACAAAATCCGTTGCAGTTTGGATAATAGTCCTTATGTCAGGCTCTCTAGTTTTGCTACTCAAGCTCCTTTAATTTTGGAATGCTTTTTGAAAAGATGGCTGATGGCTTTGGTTGACTCCTTCACAGCTCAGTTTTACCCAGAGCCTTCATTATGTCTTTGGCACTAACTTCTACCTGCGGATTTCTGCTTAATGGTCACGGTTGCAAGTCAAGTTACACCCCTTGTTCTTTTCTCAGGAAAAAACCTCTAAATCTCTTCAACAGGGTGATGCTGTTGATCAGAGTTTTCCCTGGGAGTTTCTATATTTAAGTTTGTACCAATGAACATTTTATAAAGCACTGCCCTGAGTGCTGCAAAGGGGGCTTTTCAGTTTGTCGTCTGCTCTTCCCCATTGATTCAGTGACTGCAGCCCTTGGCTGAAGAATGCAAGTGGTGACAGGGTTTCACAGTCATCACTCTTTTGTGGCATCTTCTGGACTATCACTGCTCTGATTGGGACTGAGGTGTCATCCAGGTTCTGCTACAAAGGTTCAGGTGTCTGTCTTTATTAAGTCATTCAAATGAAAAGGTCAGCATTCTCTAAGTTGTCTTTTGTTGTCTTTCTTTTCTACTGAACCATCTTCAACTTCATTTTAGGGTTTTCTTGTTCTGCATTCCAAACGTAAATGTGTCAGTTTTATTCATGCTTTACATTGATACAAATTCTCCCTATACTTACTATCTTTTGGTTAGAGACCGAGAAGAGAGGTTGGCAGCTCTTACTGCAGCTCAGCAAGAAGCCATGGAAGAACTGCAGAAGAAGATTCAGCTGAAGGTATAAAAGGATACATTAGTTGAAAAATGCATCAATATTTCTTTGCACAGTTCAATTCTATTTGCTGTCATTGAATGTGTTTTTGTTGCTTTGTTTATTTTCCATTCAGCATGATGAAAGTATTAGAAGGCACATGGAACAAATTGAACAGAGAAAAGAGAAAGCAGCTGAACTCAGTAGTGGAAGACATGCTAATACTGACTATGCACCAAAGCTCACACCCTATGAGCGAAAGAAGCAGTGCTCATTGTGCAATGTCATGGTGAGTTGGGCAGAGGGGGCACTGCTGGAATTGCAAGACCAACCCAAGCCATGAAGCTCCAAGTTCTGCTTCACTCACTTGTGCATTTGCTGTGCCCCTGCTCTGCTTTTGTAAAAACTGCATCTTATTCTTCTGTCCATGAATCAGGTGGGTTAGGGAAGATTTACAAGAGCTGTAGAGTTGTGGGTAGAATGGAGACTCTGGGCAGTGCTCAGTTATTGGCTGTCTGCTGAGAGAAGCAAGAACTCAGGAGCATCAGATGGAAGAAGGTAGTTAAAAGATAGATTTAAAACAAAGTAAAGAGCGTGGTCCTTTGCATAGCAGGCAGCTGAGCTGGGAACACCTTGTTGTAAGATGCTGTGGGTATTTGAATTTACTGTGAGTTCAGGGGCTGATTGGTTAAGTGTATTTGGACTGAAATTCACAGAGAAACCACATCAAGCTCAAGAAGTTCTTGAATTGAGTTTGGCTGGACGCTTGAAAGTGTTGGACAGGAAAAGGAGTGTTCTCTTTGTCTCCTCTCTCCCTTTGGTGTCTGATTTTTGGTCTCTGTTGGAAGCCAAGGACATTGCTTGGCAGTGTCCCAACCTCAGCCAGGGCTCTCTGCCTGTGCCTGCCCTCCCTGTCCCAAGAATGGTGGGGGAGAGGAGCCGCACAGCCACTGGGCCAGAGCTGGGAGATCTCCTACTGATAACTGCTTTCACTGCTTTGTGGAGACTGTGCATTATCAGAATTACATGCCATGAGCATCATTTCTCTGTAATTGCTGCATTAAGCAAGATTGCATGGGATCACCTCAGGCAGTGCTGGAACAGAAACTCAGCAGGCTGGAGTCTTGTGTGCTCAGTGATCTTGCATTTCAGAATGAAACTCCAACATAAGAAATTAGATTGAAGTGAAAATGAGAGGAGAGCCTAATGTATTTTTTAATCTATTATTACAGTGCTGGCTAGCAAATCATTCTGTAATTTACTGTTAAGTCCTGCATAAAAGATGTTTATGTGAATTAGCTTGAGGTGTAAAGTTGCTTGAATTTCTGAACATACCCCTGACAAATTGGCGTGTTTTATATTACGTTGAAAGTACTGTTATTTATATATTATGGAATTTGCAAAGGAAAAATAACTGTTAAGTTATTGTCATTGCAGATTTCATCAGAAGTGTATCTTTTCAGCCACATTAAAGGGAAAAAACATCAACAAGCTGTGAGAGAAAACAGTAGTATACAAGGACGAGAGCTTTCAGATGAAGAAGTGGTAAGTTTTGTGCTAGTTTTTCTGTATTACTTCTGGTTTTAAATGCCATTCAGCTGAGTAGCCTATGAAAGTCTTGGAAAAGGAGTTGAACAAAACTGTTTCTGTTAGCATGGGGATCATAGCAGACTACCAGTGAAAAGCAATGAAAGAAACAGTGCATTCACATACTGCAGGCAATTGCCATTTGAAGTTGATTCTTTATAAAATGTGACTAATTGCTTTTCTGTTAATTGAAGTCATTTTTCATGTCACTACATTTGTCTTTTCATCCTAAAAATCTTATATATTACAGTTGTCACCATCCTGCTGTTTTCTTTGTTTCTTCTTGTTGCTTAAAATCTCTTAGTTCTTTTCTAGGTGAGCAGGTGTGCTATACTGTGCATCAAGGTCCATAATGCTGAAAACTGTAGTGCTAAATCACTTCAAAATGTAAGATTTGAAACGTTTTGCAAGTGTTAATATTGCTAAGAAGAATGATAATTTTTCCATAGCTTCTTTGGAAGAGTTGGCATTTAGAGTGATTTTGAGGAAGCATTGAGGGTTTTCTACTTTACCGAGAGCCTACTCTTCGTAGAAAGGACATCTGCATGGTTGTCTCATATAATTTTTTGTCGCTGCTGCCAGAATTCAGCTACAGTATTAAGTCAAGGGCTTTATAATGAGAATTTGGGCTCTGCCACATCCAAAGAATTTATGAATGGCCCTGTATTATATATATATATTATATATATATATATTATTATATATCTGTCAGGTTTTAGAAGGAAATAGTGTGCAAGCCAGTTCTTCAGCACTGATTCAGATTGAACTTGTATTTGGAAATCTATTTCCAGCCAGGCTGACTCAGATGACACTGTCCAGTAGTTCTGATTTTTTCACTTCCCTTCACAGTTCTTTTACTATTTTTATTTACTGAAATATTCTCTTTGTTTTCAGCTTCTTATATCTGGTTGTAACATGTTTACCTTTCTAAAAAGCTTTGGAGAGTTAGGTCTCTGAAATACTGGAATCCACAGAGGTGGTTATCACTGAAAAAGCAGAAAATGATAACTGGAGAGGGACAGTCTGGATGAATAAATGTTTGTGGAGTTGCACTTTCCTGCCCCTTCCCAGCTGTAATGAAAGTACCTAAACTGGTTTCTCAGTTTCTTTCTTCCTCTTGGACAGTGGTTACTGGGAGTTGTGTGGTTTTGGATTTGGATTTTATGTGCCAGGCTTGCCTGGTCTATATAAGTGAGAAATTTCCATACTGCACCTGTTTGCCTGGAGATACCAGCTGTGAGGTTTCCCAGATGTGTCTTGTGGGCACTCCTGGGTATGGATTGACTTTTTCTTGGATCTCTCTGGCCTTTGCTTGTACCTGTCTGGCTCCTGGTGCCTGAAGTGTGCTTCTTGCTGGGCAGCTGGCTCAGAGGAGTCTGGAGGAACACTGGACTGGATTTCCTTGTGACTGGGCATTACACACTCTCCACATCTCATTTGATAGCTGAGCAATTCCAGTTTCTGGAGAACAGAATCAGGTACTGACAGCTGCCTTTGCACCCAGCTGGGGAAACAGAAGTTCCACTAGAGGGCACAAAGATCCTGATTTTTGTGCCTAAATCAGGATCTATGAATGTTTTTTCTCAGCAAAACATTTTGATGAGAACTTAAGACCTAGATGAAGGTTAAATGTATGTATTTCTTGAATAATGCTTAGTGCAGGAGAGAAAGGAGAGAACAATTCTAACTGAATGAACACCTTGAGAGTTACTATAGCAGATTCCAATATCCTTAATCGAGATGGTGCATAGTATTTGGCATACTGGCAATGTGTGGATGCTTCCATTGTTAGGTATTTTATATATTATTTATGGCCATATTTCAGTTAGTCAAAGTATAAAATTCTGAGCTATATTATTGTAACCTAAAATTTTCCAGGTCTGAGGCCTTCTCTGCTTTTTATTGCCTTTTTTTTGTTCAAAGAGCAGTAGTAAGACACTCACTGTAGATCTGGGCAGTGTAGAGTAGGAAAGCAGTTTTACTAACCAGAGCAATCTGCTTTGTGTATCCCTTTATTCAGCAAGCAGAGTTAATGCCAACCTCACAACTAAAGCATTCAGTGACTTCTCAAGTTTTTAAATACTTGAGAAAAAAATTCCAAAGTTTTATACAGAAGTGAATCCATATTCCAGGGAAGCTTTGTGATAGTCATAGTTACTTGTTTATCACTGGTTTCAGTTTTTCAGTCAGTGAAGGTAACTCTAGTGAGAACACACTTGTGCCACTTAAAGTTATTACTTGTCATCTGTGATGTCTTTAGATTATATATGTCTTGTCTGTGACCCTTCTTCTTTGACATAAAAGATTTTATTTATATCACCTTTGACCTAATAAAATTTCACCTTTAACCTTACGCACTTGACACCTCAGATAACTTACTCTTGATCTTTGACTCATTTTGTGTTCAGCCTCTTCAGTGTATTAGGTAGCTGCCTGGAAAGAAAGCTTTTATAAAATTCTAATATGATAATAGAATTTCTTTACTATTACTTGGGAAATCACAAGATTTGCAATACTTTCATTTTGTCCATATTGGTACCTCAGATTTAGGTGTCTCCTCAAGGCTTTGGTAACTAATTGAAGTGAATGATTGTATACTTTTTCTTCATGCAGTAAGGATTTTTGTTGGTTAATTTGACTGTAAGCAAAAAGTTAAAAACTTCTTAATGGTCGTGGCCACTGATTCCTCTGGGCCGGTTGGGTGGTAGGAACTGATCTTGCCGGAAATAAAAAGAAGCTCCTGTATCCTAGGGGTTTTCTCTTCGCTGTAATGTCTATAAATTCTGTAATTTTAGAGACATTTTCAGAGGTAAAAGCAGACTTCATGTTGGAGCAATGTCCCACTGGTTTGGCATTAAGTGCTTATTGTGCTTAATTCCAGCATGTCTGGTGCAGGAGCTGACAGCTGGGATTAGACCGTCAGGAAGGTGAATTCATTTGTGGATGTGAAACGTACAAAGAAAATAGTTTTGCTGTGAATGAAGATACAAAAATGAAAAAGCCTTAAATTCATTCTCAGATTGTGTGGCAGCTTCACTGCACGTCAGCCTTTTGGATTTTCTTCATTTGGGGCTTTATTAGTCTCCAGCTGAAACAGTTGTAGCTTTCTCTAACAACAAACAGCTCTTGGTTTTCTAACAGTGGTTATCCTGTAAAATCAAATTAAGTTCTGTTCACTCTGGTTACTTCTTTTGTAACTTTGCTTTTTGTATGACCTCTTGTAGATACATTAATTCATCTAGGTGGTAAAACTGGCAGCAGGCTGAAAGTCATCTTCAGTATATTTCTGAAGCTTTCAGTGCTCCCACTGGCCCACATCCTTTCAGCATTATCTCCAGTGCAGTAAGAGCGTGCTGCCTACATTATCTCTCTGCTTAAGTGCCTGGCTGCTTCCATCAAACCCGCAGCTTTGCCTGCTTTTGCAATGCCATTTTCTGTGCTATTGATTTCCCGTCCCCTCTCTCAACATCCACCTTGCTTTTAGTACAGCAAAGGATGTAAACAGTGTAAGCAATTTGCTTTCATGGACTTCATTGCAATCAATTAGTATGTTGGTAGTCCTGACTAATTGCTTTGCTGAATGAAAGCCTGTGTGACACAAAGGCCTCACTGAAAAGGTACCTGCAAAAGCCATGGGACAACACCTGGTCATTTCATTAGGCTGAGGAGTCTCTGCAAGGACCTTGTAGATGTTTTCTCCTACTTGTAGCTCCTACAGATTTTAGGAGCTACAGGCACTTTTTAGGCCTTTATACCCCTCTGCTTTGCCTTTTGCCTTTGCCTTTCTTGTCTCTCCTGGTTTGCTTGGAGAAATACACCCAAGAGCTCCCTTTGAACCATTGTCCCAGCTCTTTCTGTATCTCCTGGCCTTTAACTGCCATGGTTTAAAGGGACTTTGAGAATATAAATCATGTCATCCCATGTGGTCTATGAATGTTTCTAATAAGTGAAAAGCTCTTCTAAAAACCAGATGCAATAGATAACTTGGCAGGGTTTGGTTAATTTATATAAGGTGCGTGCAACAATTTTATGTATTCCAAAGAAGAATGGAGGAATATTAATGAACTGTTTCTTGCATATGTGAAAAATGTGCTTTTTCTTATCAGGAGAGAAAACTGATTCTATTGTCATTATATAAAGGCAACAAAGGACTTCTAAGAGGTGCATTTAGATCAAATGAAAACGTAATCCCATGATGGAGCAGAGAGGTGATTGTTGTCTGAAGACTGACAGCGTTAAAATGTGAGGATTTATATAAAGACCTGGTTGCTTGAGCCCACACACGTTCCTTTAAAAAAAGCTGCTGGCCAGTGACTAAAGCTCCCTGTGGAGCTGGGGCTGCCCAGCTGGCTGGGGCTGCAGTGGGAGCCTGTCCTGGCCCAGCTCTGATTTACAGAGTGCCTCCTGTGCTGGCAGCTGCCCCAGGTAAAGCCATGAGCCCTGGCTGGGTGTGCTGGGAGCCCGAGGCAGAGCTGTGCTGTGCCAGCCAGGTGAGCTTTGCAGCCAGAGCTCCTGTTGACAGCACTTGGAAATTCTGAAAGGTTTTTAGATTTTAGGAATGAGTTGTTGTTTTTCTGAAAGAAATCAAACTGTTTTCCTAGAGGTGTGTGCTGCTTCCATTATTTCTTGCAGAGGAAACTACTGAGGGAAAAAGATGTGGCAGTAGCTTAATGTCTGACCCTTGCTGCTCTTCATCTGTATTTACAAGGATTTTTCTTGTCTAGACACATGGTGGTGCCAGGATTTTGCTAATTACTCTTTTTTTTGAATACACTATGTTTTCATTGCAATTAAATGATATATTACTATTGTTTTATTGCTTTAGCCTTTGCAGTATTGAAAAAATGCTTTTGTTTTCCTTTCTGAATCAGAGTGTTTTCAAGTTGTTGTATTTAAATGAAGAATAGTGTTTTATGAACTCCTTTGGTAGCCTGTCTAAAAGATATGATTAAGCAAAATGGAAAATAACAATACTAAGCAGGGTCACGCTTTTAGTTTCATCTAACAGAGGAACTTGAGAGGTTTATACCTGTGGGTATGTGGCTTTCAAAAACCATTATACACAATTAATCGTTCTCTTTTTTTTTCCGGCACATTCAGATGTACGTTACACGTCTACCTGTGTTCATAGAATCAGACTGGTTTGGGGTGGAAGGGATCTTAGAGCTCCTCCAGTGCCACCCCTGCCATGGCAGGGACACCTTCCACTCTCCCAGGCTGCTCCAAGCCCCATCCAGCCTGGCCTGGGACATTTCAGGGATCCAGGGGCAGCCACAGCTCTGGTCAGTGCCCAGTGTGTCCAGCCTGGCTCGTGCCCTGGTGTTTGCCCTTCATCTCTCCTGGCATTTGGCTGCTCCATTATGACCATTCCAGCACAGGGAGGTGGCCCTGGCCCAGCTCTGCAGCCATTTCTGGGCTCTGTGGTGGTGCATGTGTTTTGGTCATATGTAGAACAATATTCCTGTTTGTTTTATCCACAGACTTCAAGTAGATTCATTTTTTTTCTTGGCATATTATTATAGTTCTCCAACAGTAGCCCATTTTTCTTCTCTGTTGCTCAGGGGAAACAATCTGTAAATCACTTGCAAGCAAGAACTCCCCATCCCAGTAAAGCCTCAGGTTCTGGTTGAGTTGGCTTTACTCAATTTTTTTTTTTCCTGAGGAAGGAAGGATGTTTTTTAGAGTAGAGTTATGTGTTTCTAGAGGAGTGGAATTATGCCAGGCATCTGTGGTTCATTTTTGTTTATGGATATTTCATACCTTGTGCGTACCTGTGGTCCTTTCAGTCCAGGAGCTCTGGCCATGTCATTCTGCCGTGAATAATTGTCCTAGAAGACATTGTCATGAAAATCAATGATTATAAAGTCTAATCCATGTTGCAGCTTGCAGAAGGTCTCTCAGTACCCCATACATCAATTCTAGTTTTTGTACTTTGCAGAGCAATAGCTTCTTACCTTTAATTTATTATAAAGTATTGTTTTTCTTGGCAAAAACGTATGTGATTAATCGTTTATTGGCTGTGCCTTTAATTGTGGTAGATCACTGCCAGCAGCTGCACCCTTCCTATTTTTGGCTTGGGCATCTCCAATATCCACAGCCAGTAAAAGAAACTGCTGCTGGCAGGCCCAGCTGCACTGTGATCTCCCCCTTCTCTCAGCTGTCCTTGCAGCCGGATGATGAAGTCAGTGCCTTCCAGCCTTCCTCCCTCAGCTGCAGGGATGCTTTCCATGGCCAGGATGCAGAATTCTCACCACACAGAAGAGACACCTTTACTTTGCCTTCTGTTCCCACATTTTGGAGTGACAAGTGGGAATGGTATTAAGAATCTGAAGAAATACTTAGATCTCCTATTAAGAATATTATTTGTTATTTTTCTTAGTGGCAGACTGTCGTGTCATTGGATCCATGGGCAAGCAAGGTGACTGAAAGTGCAGTCACTATCAGCAGTAAAAATAGTTTTTAGTTTGGGCATGCTGAAAAGCAGGATTAGTCCCTCATGGGAAAAAAACCTAAGTCCCAGATGTCAAGGAAAACCTAGTTGTACAGTGAAAGGTCACTCTTCAGTTTGAATGAATAACAAAAGTTTTTTAGTGCTCTCAACTCATCTTCTAAAGTACAGTCTAGCATAGAAATGTGAATAATGAAAATGTTGATTTTGAGAAAATAATATTTGAAAATTCATTACATTATAACCTGTTTCTTATACATATATCACCTCTAGTAACACTTCTTAATTCATATTAATAAGGAATATCTTCCATCTTATGATTCTTCATATTTTGGAGTGGATGATCACTTGTGGTCCTATAGTAGTATTTGATCTCTTTATGATGAAGAATTACTGATCATTTGTGTTTCAGGCTGTCATTGTTTAAAATTGAAGTGTGCTTTTGATATAACTCACAGTCTGCTTCAGCATCTGTTTTCCATATTAAATATTGTCCTAGATTATGAGGAAAAAATAAAATCGTGAGGAATTCTGTTGAAACATGTAGTAAAATCAAGAAAAAATATTCCTGTGGTAACGTGATTTAGGATTGAACCCTAAAAAACTCTTCAAAATTTGGCAAATATATCCCTTAAGTGATTATATACACAAGTAAGAAACCATTATTCCTGACATTGGTAATAAATAGTGAAAACACTTTTAAATGATTTTCTACAGTTACAGGATATTGTTTATTTTGAAACAGGTAGAGATGTAAATCCAAAAGATATATGTAGGCTTCAGAATAGTTACCTATTGATTTGCTAGAATATATTCCTTATGTACATTACCTTTATGGAAAATACTCAGTTTGATATATGTATTTTCTATATTAAAATGGTAAATGAATGACAGCTATTATTATGTGATATAAGCTACTACAAGTATTTCTTTATAGTATTCCTCATGTTTGTATATTAATGCTGATGTGAGAGGGCAAGTAATAACAAGTGTTTGGAAGTTCTGAAGACTGAGTTTAGATAAATAGCTGGAGACAGATGTTTTTCAAGTTGCCTTGGACTGCAGAACTGGGTTAGAACACTTTTAAGAATGCCTTTTCTTTCAGAACTTGGGGATTCGAGGTTGGAAAGAATACAAAAATAACAGAATCACCAACCTTACGGTATTCTGGCATTTCTGCTTCAGTTCTGGCCAGAATCCAGAAATACAGAAGGGAATGAAAATGAAAAAATAACAGAGGGGAAAAAACCTACAAACTCTTTGAGATTCAGCAAGGTCATTTTGGCTTGGTGAAAGTCCAATAGGCAGGAAGGTTTTGCAGATCTGTGACTTGGTTTGTTCATAAATGATGGAGCACAGGTCAGGAGCCCTGGCTCACGCCCTGGGTGGCCGTGGCACTGCCAGGCCTTGCCCTGCCCTGTGCTGGACAAGGATCCCCCTGCAGTGCTGCCTCCCTGAGCCTGGAGCAGGTGCCAGCAGCTCCCTGCTACCCTGCCTGCTGCTCCTGCCTGCTCCAAGGATCCCAGAGCCTCCTGTCCCTGCCTGTGCTAGGGGGAACTCTGTGCTTAGGGAGGCCAGGGACAGCACAGAGCAGCTGCAGCTGGGGCTGCCCTGCACCAGCACAGCCAGGCTCTCCTTCCCTCCTTGGCTTTGCTGCAATACTGTCCTAGTCAGGCATGCCCCAGGCACAATTCATAAAAAGGCAACACTTACTTAAAAAGAAAGGAACAGGAAATAAGTATTTGTGTTATGGTTACCTCTAATTTTAGAAGGAGGGAATTTTGTTAGGAAGAACTCTGTTTGGCACACTTCACAATTTAATAAAGTTTCTATTAATGTTTTCTGAGTAGTGAAATGAATAGTAACTTATATGTGATACACAGACCCAAGAAGTGTCATAGTGGAAAAAACAGGGTAGGAGCATAATTTTGCAGTTGTGTTCTGGTTTGATAAATACATAGCCAAGGTTTCACCTGCCAAGGACAGATCCATGGGTGCTCTTGCTGTAATTAGGACACTAAATTGGGAGAGCTGCTGGAGAGTATTGGTCTTGTGAATGGCTATTGTATGAAGAGGATGTCAGTTGGGAAATTTCTTTTGCAGCTGTTGTATTTTATACAGATTTCTGAGGTTCAGAATACAGTTTAAGGTATGGTTTTCCTCATCCAAGCAGAAGTGGACCCTGTTCAGCTATATAGCATTTCAGCATTTTGTAGCATTTGCTGCACTGTCCATGGAAAACTTTGCAATTATGTTCGTTCTGGAGTCTGAAAAAAATTACTTTTATTTCAGGGGATATTGATTATAATGCTGTTATCCTTGTAGTGTAAACATGTCATATAAGAAACAGAAAACATTGGTTATAAGAAGCACTTAGTCAACTACAATTATCAACTTCAAGATATGAGACTAACAGGGTAGGTTTTCTGGTTCAGGCAGTTGAAGGGGACTAGGCAATAACCAGCAAGAATGTGACTTCAGTGGTGACCTTATTAGCTTTAGCTTTAATGATTTTGGCAACTCCATTTCTCATGTAGTTTGTAGAGGAGGCCCATCTGCTGCATTTGGAAAGCTTCAGGATTTTCAATGACTTGACCAAAAGTGAGAACAGTTGAGAATGGAGGGAGAAGGAAGGAAAAGCAAAGAAATTTTTTATAAATAATCTAATTTCTGTCTGCTTTGTGGTGACTGCAGTTTTACGTGGGCAATAATATTCGTCTTTATCACCTTGTTTGTAAATAAAGTATTGAAACTTTTACAGAAATTTATGTCAGTTGTTCTAAAAATTACTTCAGTGTTCTGTAAAAATTTAAATAACAACACGTGTCTGTGCAAAATGCCATTAAATGTCCCATGGTGGATGTTTACTACCTTACTTTTGATTCATGGCTTTTTCAGCTGGAGACTGAGGGTCTCCCCCGAGACAGGTACAGGATACCTTGGGATTTTTAAAAGTAGTTCCTGGCTTTGGAGAATGCGTGGCAAAAACACAGGAGAGAAGGATCAGGAGTATTTCTACTCTAATTGGTCACTGAGCCATCTTCAAATGAGCAGAGAGGAACACACTCAGGTGACCATGAAGAAATCCATGTCAGCAATCAGTTCTTGTTTCTTTATCTTGCAGCTGTACATCCCAGCACAGAACTGTGCCTGCTCTTTGTGGCACAGATTCTGTCACCTTCACGAGAGCTGAGACCTTACTTTGTGGTGTTGCTGATCTCAGCTATGCAGCTCAGAGGATGAGTATCAAGTATGAAAAATGATGGCAGAAGTCTGATACGGAATGGCCATCGTCGCTGGCTCTGGTTTAATCCTGAGATCAGAAGTGTTCTGTTAGGACAGAACTAGCAAACTTAGTATATTGTACATAGGCCTTTAAAACAGAGCTTCAGAGAAATTGCACAGCTAAAATAGATATGGCTGAGACTAAAACTGCACTGAAAATTTTTGGTAGGCTGAATGCAGATCATAATGACAGCAGCTTCTATTAAAAAAGTGCCTCTACTTACAATGTTTTGCATTTGTTATGGCCAAATTCTCCAAAGATCTGGTGGTTTATCAGTATCTGAGGATTTGGGCCAGAATGTGCTCAGCCTAGCACAGGACCAGACCAGTGATGACCCCTCACGTTGCTATAAGAACAAACCCAGAATGCTTTTAGGGAGAGGATAAATTAATTTGATCTCAGAAATTTTGACTGCACTTAGCATTTACTTATTTAAAAATGCTAATTACAAATAAGGGAAAGGCTTTCAGGAAGAAATGTCCAGATTACCCCGTTATCCTGCTTTACATTTATTAGAAATACACCCACCCCAAACTGATGAGTTTCATTCTTATTTAAATGAAAGGATTACAAAAGTTTGCTCTGAAAACACTGCACTGGCCTTATTCCCTTTTATGCTCTGATGGTTGTTATTTTTGTGGTGTGTTCCCCTGCCCAACTATGGCTGTGCAGGTAAAATTACTTATGAATTTAATTATTTAAAGGATTGGACTTCCTGTACTTCACTGTGACTCAGTGGATTCTAAAACCTCAATTTTTTCAGGTAATGGTGGGAGCTCAGTAAAGCACACTGATAAATATGTTTGCCCTGCTCTGGAAGGTGATGTTGCAGCAGTTCTCCTCAGGTACCAGTTGTCACCCAATCCCAAGCTATTTGTTATTCTTGTTTCACACCTGAATGGTGTCAGTCTGCCCACAGTGATAATCCCAGGCTTTGATCTGTACCTTCAGAGGGAGATTGTTTTTGTGACACAAGGGATTATTACTCTGGTCTGGCTTTAATGAGCCGTATGGATGAAGTCTGATATTAATCCACACTGCCCCGTGTGAAAGCTGAGAACGCTGAGAACCATGGTGCACAGAGGTGCTCCAGTTCCTGTGAACAAATGTGTGCAGCCATCATGGGTGCTCTCCTGGCCCCACAGCCTGGGGCATGAATGTGCTTGTTGAACCCTACAATTCTCTTCAAGTCAGCAGCCAGTCACAGATAAGATGATTAAAAGATACGTGTGTCTGTGCAGGGGGCGCAAAGCTTTGTCTCCTTGCTTTGTGCCCAGCTCAAGTGTGACCCCACGGTCACAGCTGCCCTGGTGTGGCTGCACAGCAGCCTGGCTGCCCCTGGTGTGGCGTGGTGGCCATCCCAGAGTGCAGTGGGCACTTCATTCCACTCTGCTGTCACTTTGGAGCAATGACAGTGTGAAGATGTGATGAAGCAGCATCCCAGTTGCACTGTTGGATGAAGATGCAGAAGCACAGTAACAGCCCTGGTTAGTTTTGTGTGTTACCCGTGCTGCACCTCACTGGAGAGACCTGAGGTGGCTCCTGGAGGTGCTGGGCTGTACCTTTGGAAAGCAGGGATGTTCATACCAAATCCCATGGAAATCATTCATAAATACCTTTCTCAGTAGATGTGACAGGATCAGTACCCTGCAGCCTGGTAGCAAGGCAGCAGTGCCATGGTCTGTTCTGAGGAAGCCCTTCCTTTTCTTAGCATTGTCAAATTCCAACCCACCTGTTTCCTGTGCAGCTTGAACCTAAGGACTGGATTTCTGGTTTTAAAAAGAAAATTAGTGCAAAAGGTATTTTAAGTGGGTGTTGAGGGATACATCTCTGTGATAAGGCAGAATTGAGCTGGGTATTCATAACCAGGACAGGGATGGTTCATTCTGCACTGCACCAGCTTGGTGGAGAACTAACTCGTTGCAGTGCACTCATGCTCCAAGGGCACAGCCTCTGGAGGTACCCTGAGAAGGTTTTCTTTTAAGCCTTTCTTGCTGAAACTAAATAGAGAATATTAAGGGCAGGGAAAATGCCTACAAAAGCTGTTAAAATTACCTTGCAAGCAACTATAGCAATCTGTGGCGATGTGTATGGTTTGAACAACTTGGACAGTTCATTGAGGAAAACTCTTCAGGTGTGCTGGGACTTATCCAAGGTAGGCAGAGGAGCAAAGGGAAAGTCAGCATTAGCTTTAGAATTTGCTTAGACCATAGTGTTGGATTTCTTATGTCCAGTACTCATTCAGTAGAATTAGACCTACTAATTCAGTATTCATTTTGCATTCCTATCATTTAAAATAGATTTTTCACATACTGTTTCCATCAGATATATATTCCTAGGTTATACCATGTAGCACTGCTTTCCAAAAACTAAATGGTCTTTTTCCAGGAAATTTCACTGAGATTTATTTTGCGCAGTATTTTCCTGAATCAATGAAAGAAAATATAGGTTGTTTTTTGGAAAATACTGTCTATAAATTCTTTTAGCACGTCACAATTTTCTTTGAATTTTAAGGCTACTTACCAAAAGGGAAACCACATCTGATGGTGGCCATAATAATATTCAAGGATAAATTATCCTAATAAGCTGTGGTGACCTGTACTTCATAATAAGTTTGGTATTTTGTAAGAAAACAGATACAAACCTCAGTATATTAAAAATTGTTATAAATTGTTCTAGTAACTAGCATTGAACTGGCATTTCTTCTGTGGGGAACTGAAATTTTACCAATATTTAACCTAAATTAAAATTATTTAATGTGAGAAGAAAAGTAATAGTCCTATTAATAAATGGTAACGTTGTAAGTACTGAATAGTAAAATACATTTCCATATATTTTAATGAAGGTTAAGACACGTTTAGATTTTGATGAAGAATTAATATAAAAACCAAAATTAGCTTATTTCATGTAATGAGCTATGTTGGTAGGGCAGGTTTTCTGTAACTGTAAAAGGTAGCTTGGAGGAGAGAGAGGATGTCAGCTTGGAGTCCATACTTGTTAGGTAACAATTTCTTGAAAAGAAAGGTACACTGGTTATTGTTCTTCTTTAATAATTTTTCTCCCTTTTTAGAAAATGCACAGCTTGTTCTCTCCAGTGTGAAATAATCTCTTTCCCAAGATTTATTTTAAAATTTGGCTTCATTTTTATAACCTTCAGTTAAATATTTACCACTGTTCTTTTTCCTGGGAAGATAATCTATGATCTCCATCACATAATATACCATTAAATATTTTTCCACTATTTTCTGCAGGAGCACCTGTCATTAAAAAAGTACATTGTGGACATTGTGATTGAGAGTTCTGTTCCTGTAGAACCCTTAAAAGACGGAGAGGAGAAACAGAAAATTAAAAAGAAAGCCAAAAAGCTAAAGGCACGGATGAACTCCAGGTAGTACCAATTTCTTTTTCTTTTTATTTTTTTCTAAGTTTTGTTCTAAACTTTACCTTCTGTCCTCTAGTGTGAGTGCAGTGGAAGGCTGAAAAAAATGTAAAATTATTTGCTTTGGGAGTGTCTTGAAAATAACACTGATGAGCCTAATTTATGGCCACTTTCTCTGATTGAGAAAGAAAACTGAGTATCGATCTGGAGCCCTTGGTTTCACCTGTTAAGAGCTTTTCTCATAATTGGATGCCAGTGCCCTGCCAAAACTGTAGCCTCTTCTAGCATACAATAGCATGTTTAAATTTGTGTAAACCATGCCTATTTTTCTTTCTAGCTATTGATTTTTAAATGAAGTATCAAAGAAAATCAATAGTAATCAACAAATAGAAGTCAGCCTGCTATAGTGTCAAATCCCATGACTAAATTTTATCATTTTTTTGCCTGTCACAACAAGAAGAAAGTTAAAAATATCTTCAAGTGGAAAGTGAGTTGTCAGACATGCAATTTGTTCTTAGTCTAAAAAGTGACATCTGCAAATCAGTGTGATGTGCAGGACATCATTATATCGTGAACTGGCAGTGTCACTCTATATGGCTGAATGGTCCCCAGCTCAGGTTAATGCTCAGCTGAATATTGTAGCATATTTTTGCATTTCTCTCTAAAAATACTTCTCACCTAGGTAAGAGCCATGGTTGCACATTTTCTCTGCCTTTTTAAGCAAGAAGGGTTTGAAATAAGAGAAAAAAGCTTGCACAGATTTTTAGAGCTACAGTAGCGGTGAGATGTTTCATTAACTCCTAGCAGGCACGTCAGCCTTCAGACCCACAACACTCTTAGAGTGTATTATTGCTTCTGACTGCTCTCTCTTTTTGGATGAGCAGATCCACCAGCTGAACATCACTGTTGGAACTGGGTAATGTTCTTCAGGTTTCTGGATGCTCAGGATGCAGAGTTATTCATATGACGTGTTGGTTTAATGCAGTTTCTGGGTCCAGTTTTAATTATTTCTCTAGGGTGGCTTCTGTTGAATTTAGTCAAAGATTTGTCAGACCTTGGAATGCAAGTTGAAATAATAATTTATTGTTGGCACAAATTGGAGAAAAACTTTTTCAGAACATTTTGAGTTTGTATGTGTCAGACTGCTGTGTGAGTCAGCATATTCGTCATTAAAAATTGTGATTAAAACAGTAATAAAGGGCCATCGTTTTACAATGGTGATGTACTATTGAAAAATACAGTGAAAGTTTCAAAATCTAAGTTATATTGAGGAGACATGAAGTTCATGTTCATTAAGCTTGGTTTTACTTTTAAAGCGTGGCTAGAGTTTTCAATGGCTTTGCTGGCCTTGAAGATAACTCAGAGTTAAATAGAAGATTTTCTGATGTTAACACAAAAGACTTACTAATAAAAATGTCCAGTAGCAACATAAAGCAGAGGTATTTTGATGTTGCTAGTTTAGAGTTTCTTAGGTATTAGCAGATTGTCTACACACCATGTTTTAGTACATATTTGCAGCTCTTCTCTAGGAAAATAAATAGTTACAACAAATGCCCTTACACCTCAGCACTTGAAATGTCACATTCATTTCAGTTTCTAGGAAGCTGTGATATTTTAAACTGGAAAAAAATAAGAACTGCAACCAAATAGGTTCCTGTTACACTCCTGAGTTTCCAGACCTTAAATCACTCTTGCAGTATCAAAGCAATGAAGGGCAGAGGTGAATGAGAGGACAAGTGGTGATCAATGGGATATTAGATGTGTTGAGAAGTTTTGTTAGGCTTATTAATTATATTTATAACCCTAAGCATTTAACTGGTGCTATCAGTAACAACTGATATATAGGTAAGTAAATTACCTCAGGTTATCATGTATGTGCTGCTAGCAGGAGGGTGTTTGGAGAGTGGCACAGGAAAAGCAGGGCTGGTGAAAGCTGAGTGGAAGCATCAGGGATGTGCTTAGCAGTAGTTGCTCCAGGCTTTGCAGGGGACTTAAAGCATTCCAGCCTTGTGCATTTACTAACAGGGGTTTGGGGTGATAATTCAGGTTTGACTGACTTGCCTGTACAGAAGCTGAAATGTGTCTTTCTGGCGAAGAAGGCAAAAGGTTAATAAAGGAATCTCACCTTCATGTTTAATACTAAATTCAGCTGTGATTAATGGCTTTATTAATGATCCACAAATCAGAGCTGGTGATGATGTAACAATATTTGCATGGAGCTTAAGTTGGAATGGCAAAGCAAGCAAAAGGAAAATCTGAATGGCTTTGGGAAACTTGAGCCATTTAGGTGAACAGAAAATGTAAAGAGAAGTTTAATATACGTATCTGAGAGAAATGTATCTGCATCACTGCAGTGCCTGGATTAGTTTTGCTCTACATGTGTGTTGTTAGAAATGGGGTGCAGGATTGTTGCTGTGGGTCCTGCCTTGCCCAGGAGTGACTCACGGATATCACCTGTTGGCACAGGCTGGCTGGAGTGAAAACAAGCAGTGGAAAAAGGTCTTGTCTCCCTCTTCCTGCTTTTTGGCACATGGCCAGTGTAAACAATACTTTTAAGGGACTGAAGAGGTCGTGTTTCTCTTTCCAGCAGTAAAGGAGTCCTTGGTGGAGGTGTTTCTGTGCTGCTTGCCTAACATTCATTATGTTACACTACAGTCAGTAGTTACATAAAAAATGCTCCTGTGCCTGAAAATACAACCAATTATTTGTATGTTCATTGTAATCACTCTTACGTACTAATCTGGTCTGCACTACATGTCTAAGTCATTTATATTTTATATAGTAATTTTTTTCATAATATTTTATAGCATTATTTCACTAATCATTTTATAATAGGCAGTAGATTACTACAGTTGTATATATCACTTGTGAAATTTTCTACTACTTGAAAAGTCCATTTAAATGCACCTTTTGTGTACTGATGTTATTCTAAAGTAGTGATGTTAATCATAAATTGTTAATGGCCAATGGCCAGTAGTTAAGCACCAGTGGATTATAGGTGTATACAGGGCAGCATTGACAGAAATGCTGTGCTTTACTATGAAGCAGAAAAACCCAAAGGTTTGAACTCTCTTGCTGCTCTTACATCCTGTACACTTTAGACAATAGTCAATAATAATTAATATTTTCTCCTCCAGGGCAAAGGAATATGAGAGTTTGATGGAAGCAAAAAATGCTGTGTCTGATTCACCATTTAAAGCCAAGTAAGCATTTATCTCTGTATATTTTAGACATATGCTTTTTCCCCTTTCTGTCACAGAAATGCCCCTGAAATTTCTGGTGAAGCAGGTGTGGAAGGTTTCCCCCAGTTTGGGGCATGTTGCCATCCTGAGTTACAGATCAGTCCCTGGTACAAAAGGTCAGACCTCAATTAATGCAATAAAGACAGTAAATGTGTATTTTTTTCTGAAGACATTGTATATCTTAACCTGTATATCATACCTCTATATCATCCTGCAGTAGTAAAGAGAATATACACTTAACTTTTTCTTACCTGGAAACAAGAAGGTTCCAGTCTCGTACTTTAAGGCTGATGGGTGAAAATTCAGGTGGAATTCTAGGATTGGAAATCTTATGTTTGACCTCCATTTGGTCAGAAACAAAGGTTCTTGTGGTGGAAACACAGATGCTTTAATGCATAGATGTCTTAGGCTGACATTGAGCTTTTTAAAGAATAGACCTTTTTATTGTCAAGAGTAAGGCACAGATGAAAACAGCTGGATGGTAAGATGAAAACAAGATCTGTGATCACTAGCAAATTCCTCTGCTTCGTTTGAAAGTGAAAATTGCTCAGCGTTTGTTTTCTGATTCCATTGAAACCAGTTGGGAAAAGATGCAAAATATTTGGATTCCCAAGATGATTTTGATAAGGCCTGTTACCTAAGGTTTTAAAATGAACTATACAGCTGTATAGTTCAAGTGCAAAACAGTTAAGAAATTGAAAAGAAGTGGAGTTTCATCAGTCCTTGGCAGAACAGGGAAGTTACCAGTAGAGTTCTGCAGTTCTGTGATGGTCAACATGTTCTCAAATGCCTTGGAAAAAGAGGGCCAGCAGTGAGGGGACAGTGCAGTGTTCATGCAGAGATTCAGGACAGTAGGGACAAGAATTGGTGCTGAATGATGATTTTGAAGAGAGTGAGTGAGCAGGCAGTAAAATGGCAGGTGAATCCAGTGTACATTGAGTGCTACCCAATGGAGGGGGAAGGCAGAACACAATTATATCTTCACATTAAAGTTGTGGGCCTTGAATTTGCAGATGGGATAGGTAGTTCCTGGAAGATATCAGCTCAGTACTCAGCAGCTCATAAAAATCCTTTGTTACAATTACTTAGAAACAGGAGAGAACAAAGAATGTCATCAGGTACAAATACCTGGGTCATTTGCATCTTTTGAATAGGATGTGAAGTTCTAGTTCTTTGTCTCTGAGCTACAATTGCTAAAGGTTCAGAGATAGCAGAAAGGGAAATATGTAATGATTTCAGGTATGTCTTATGTATCAGGAAATAAGTAAACTAATACTACTTCTGGAGGAAAAGAAGATAATGGGAAGAAGTTCTTATGGGGTTGTTATAGAGATCTACAGTGTCACAAGTGGCATGGAGAAGATGGATGGTGATTGCTCGCTGTCTCCTTGGTATCAGGAGGAGGGAGCACAGGGGAAAGCTGGAGCCAGGTTCTAGAGGAACCAGACCCAGTGTTCTTAATGCAGCATGCAGGGAGATGTGGGGAGCTCCTGGCAGGGTTCCCACAGGTGCTCACTGACAGCTTACCTGCATTCCTGCAGCTCTAGGAAAGCACAGCCAGCCCAAGAGACTCCTAAGCCAGAAGTGGGGAAACAAACAGATTAGTAAAGAGGATTATGCAGCCTGCCCTGTTGTTAGTGTTCCTGAGACATCCACTCCCAGTGGGCAGATGGTGTGTGTGCCTTACTGGTAGCTGGGCTTAGGGAGTCTGTAGCATCAGTCAAGGGGAGGTCTCAAGGGCTGGAGTCAAAAACCTTCATCCTGAAGTTGCAGCAACTTTCAAATTGGGGATATTTTCTTCAGACTGAGGTAATAACCTGTACCAGAATCAGTCTGTTTTGTGGTTGTTTCCATCACTCATAAACTGCTGAGGAAGGTGGCATTTGGTACAAGTTGCTGGCGGTTAAGCAGTTCAGATCCTTGCAGTTAGACCTCCTTGATGTACATGCAACTAGCCTGTATGCAAGTATATTTTACATAGGCTTTTCAAAAGCTTGAAAACTGCTGCTGAATCTTAGATGTATTTTGAAATAATAAAAATCCATCACTGAGGTTTGACACAAGAAAATGACCCATCTCCAGCAGATGGCACACCTGCATAAACACACGGAAAGGAGTTGGCTTCATTTCTTGGTCATCAGCACTTTCATTTGCAAGATTAATTTCATCGTATATTGAGACTTCCAGATTTGTAGCTTTTGTGTTTTGCTTTTCTTTGCTGCTAGAAAATAAAAAATTAGGTTCTAGTCATCAGAAAGTAGAAATGTGTGCATTTGACTCTGAAGATATTAATAAGCTCTTGTGTCTCTGTGTTAAATTCTGAGATGATCAGTGATGCAACTTGGTCAGTTCTGTCTCAATTGTAGCGCTAGAGAAACTCAGATTTTAAATTTTTTAAAAATGTTTTAAAATCTTTTGACTGATCCTGAATTTACAGTTTTCATTTCTCTTTATGTAATTAGTTGCTCATTTGCTTTCAGGCAGAATCCTCTGTTCCATCTGCTTTTTTACTTTCTTCCTTTATTGCCTCAGGTAGGGCTGTGCTCTTTCACATGTGAGCTACTGGTGGCCACTGTGTAGCTCACTTCCATCACAGTCTGGGAGGTCTCTTTGCAGTTTTCATGTAGAAACCTACAGATCTATCAGCTGCTTACATCTAACTTTTTAAAATACAGTTTCAGGGACCATAGTTATTTTTATTTCCAAAATTACACAACTTTTTACCTGCTCTGAGGGCTTAAATATTTGTGAGCTTCTTTGAAATCAAGGGGGTAAAAGTGGGAGCTCAAGTCTGAACTGGCTTTTTAAGTAGAGGAGTATCTGTGAGTCAACCAGAAGCCCATTTATTTCTGTTAAAATGTGTTTACTTTGCACAACACATATTAAAAAATGGAAAAAGAATACGGAAGTGTTACCTCTTTCTGTAAGAGAAAGGATGAGAGGGCAAAAAATTTCATGAGGCAAGAGTTTTAGCCCAGACTGTATCTATTAACATGGTGCAACCTAGCCTCAATATAGAGAAAAATAATAGGAAAACCCAGAACTAAGTAGGGGATCCTACTTCAGCAAGGCCAGCAGGAAGAGGAGTCAGCACGGAGAAACAAACAGCAGGAGGTCTGAGGCATTGTTACCTTGAGAAGCTGTGCAGGCAGGCAGAGCACACCATGTGCCGGGGATTCTGTGCCTCTACCTGGCTGGGTACAAACTGCCTGAGCAAACTGCTGCCAGCTGGGAGTCTGCACAACTCTCAGGAGATCTGCACAGTTACTGAGAAATGTCCCACCACAGAGCAAAGGGGGTAAAAATAAAAACTCTGAGTGCTAAATGCAGTCCTTGGGTCAAAACAAATGCGAAGAGTTTTTGTCGTTCCCAAGGGAGGGTTTGAGGTACTCAGATTGGAGTGGAAATATGTCAATGAACAGAAAATATCTTTTGTCTTAGTGGCTGTGGAGCTTAAAAATGGAGAAGCTCCTTTCTAAATTCTGTTTGAAGTGGGACACAATTGGTAGGTGTTTATTTGCTTAACAGAAGCAATGTGTTTTAGAATTAAAGAAAGATCTCTTTCTTTTATGCTTCCTTTCTTTTTCCACATTTCTTTATCCACTCCTCTACCCCCAAACTGAGAGTGTCTTCACAACCAGAACCACTTATGGAATGCAAGTTCTTATCTGATTTTAGTTCTTAGTCATGTTGTCAGTTGTTACAGAAGAAAGACAGAAACCAGAGTTAGTCTTTGGCAGGTAAAAAGCCTTTTTAGATCACCTTTAAGATTAGGCCACTTTAATATTATGAGACCACTGATTTTCTGATGCAACTGATAGACTGTTTCAGTGGTTCTTATGAGTTGAAGGCTTGCAGATTTATAAAACCCAGTGCACTAAGGAAGCGCTGTTCCAAGTGCTTTCTAAGCTCTGCACTGGTGCTACACTAATAGCAGTAAGCAGACAGGCTTTGTCCTGCTGTGATAGACAGTGGTTTCCCTTTTCAGTGGTACAGCACTGATTCATGGCTGGGATTGTAAATTACTGTAAATTAAAGTTCTTTCTTAGAAATGACTTCTAGAAGATGGCTGGTACAGTTGGGTTTTTAGTATCTGTTAAAAAATGGTGCATATTGGGGAGAGGGGTGGGATAATTCCAAATATTGCCTTGTTGGGTCGGTATTTTGGTCTCTGTTTCATGTGCCAAGAGGGATATTCAAGGAAAGGACTGTGGACATTGTCACCTGGAGAAGCCAGGTGTTGCTCCCTGCCTTTCTCAAGTGCATTTGCTGGTTGGTTCCTGGTGGCACTTAGGTAATTTTGTAGGTGCTGGTGGACTCTTGGTGGATTTGTAGTATTAATTCATATTCTCTGGGAACTGATCTGAGTAATTACTTTGTGTCCAAGGTACTGAGGTGTGTCAGGTGTCCATTAGAGCATTCTCAGGTGTCCATCAGAACACATTTTGAAAAGGGGAGGAAAACATTTTCACAAAGCTAGAGGGTTATTTTAATCTATTTAATATTTTCTAATGCAGAGACAAGACCATGTATTTCAGTGTTAAATATCCAGGTAAAAAGTATAATTGTCATCCTTCAGTACAACAGGGAAACTAAAGTAATGAAAGATTGCCATGTGCCTGACGGGAATTAGCAGGTTTGCAGGGGGAGAAGTTTTGTTCTAATATTTTAACTAGTCTCTCCTCACGTAACAAGGAATTGTTTTAATGTATTCTTTTTATTTATCTTTTGTTTTTAACTGTAAAGGGATACTTCAGATAGTATGGATATTGGAACCACTGTTATCCTGGAAACAGACTGCAGCACAAAAAGAGGAGGTAGAAAAAGAAATATTATTTCCTTCAAGAGTCTGCTGCAGAGGAGATGGGAATGTAATGTGATGTTTGTTCTTTCAGAAGCCCAAAGCTAAATGTCTGTACCGATATAGTACTTTCTCTGTTTCATTATAACATATCAGTGTATTCACAGGATAAACTCACCTTGTAGGCTTTCCTGGTTTAGTAGGCTTAGAGTCCAGGTGGGCAGTTATAAGACATACCAAAATACTGATTACTGAGGAAAAAAACCAGACAGTCCCTGAAACTGGAACTACTTTTAGAACATTTAGTTTCCAAAATGTTGTGGAAACTGTAGAAGAGCCAGAGTGTAAATTAAATAAAATACAGATAACTTTAAAACAAGATAAATAACGGGTATGATTGGGCAGGGGCTGGGGACAGCTTCTGGGGATCCCCACGGCTGTGCCTGGGGCGGGACGGGAACTGCCACAGCCGCCCTCCGTTCCCTCCGGCAGCGGCAGCGGCAGCGGCTGCCTCGGGGGGAATCGGGGCCGTGTGTCCGGGATCGGGGCCGTGTGTCCGTGTGTCCGGGGCCGTGTGTCCGGGATCGGGGCCGTGTGTCCGGGATCGGGGCCATGTGTCCGGGATCGGG
>VYZP01010518.1:0-27189 GCA_013400635.1 Hypocryptadius cinnamomeus | reverse complement strand
TGTGTCCGGGATCAGGGCTGTGTGTCCGTGTGTCTGGGATCGGGGCCGTGTGTCCTGGGATCGGGGCTGTGTGTCCGGGATCGCGGCTGTGTGTCTGGGATCAAGGCTGTGTGTCCGGGATCGGGGCTGTGTGTCCATGTGTCCGGGATCAGGGCTGTGTGTCCGTGTGTCCTGGGATCGGGGCCGTGTGTCCGGCTGGCAGCGGGGCTGCCCGGGCAGGACGCCTGGAGCAGAATTCGCTCCTTCCCTGGGGAAGTGCCCAGGGGCTGCCCAGGCACACCCATCCTTCCCTGGGCATCAGTGCAGCCAAGACATCGGGTTACATCCGCAAGTGCTGGATACATTGATGCCACTGTTTCAAGGCTCTTTGGCTCTTTTTCTGGAGACGAAATGTGGTCTAGAAATACTGACAGATCTTTTTCCTTTCACCTATAAAATATATTAAACCTGCTAAAAGTATTTAGCCCATGTTAGAAACCTTTGATATGAATAGCCCTTGTTTTCCCATTTGCAGTGAAAAAATATCAGAAACTGTATTTGTATTTGCTGAACATACAATTTATTAGTTTACATTGTGGTAGTGTTCCAAGACAAATCAGGGCCTTACATCCTTCTGATATTTCTTCTGCATTCTGAATTATCCATTTGTGAGGAATACTAAAACCTTAATAAGTGAGATGTAAATAATTTAAGGGGAAAAAACATTAACTTTATTATCCTGCACAGTAAAGTTTCAATTATTTATCATTCCATGTATGGCTTAGTAAGCATTGGAAAAGTGAAAATTGGGGGACAGAAGGAAGACTAATTAATTGTCTTGAACTGTTTGGATTTGGATTCAGTGGTATTTTTCCAGAGTCACTGGATCAGGTGTGGATGCCATGTCCCAGTAATCCCCAGTGCATACCAAGAGTGTGCCAGGAGTCCAGTGTGTACAAAGAGCTCTCTCTTTCCAAATCCATTCATAGCAATGGCAGATTCTGCATCCAAGCACAAGTCCTCTTGCATAGATTTCTAGTCCTTTGAAACAGTCCAGAAATTATTCTTATTTCTCTGACATGGCCAAGAAGTCATTATGAAGGATATTTAAATAATTTCTCCAAGGCTCGTGGGGTGGGAGGAGGCAGGTTTTATTTCCCCTCTCCTCCCCATGTGATCACACAGCACCTTTGACTGGTTTTGGCAGAAAACTCCCCCTGCAGAAGGATATGAGGATGTAAGAGGTAATTCTTTAATGTGGCAGAATCGGAAATTCATTCTTCCAGTTCCTTACTCTATGATGCTGAACACACACTTAGAAAATTTCAATTTTGCTAAAAGTACCCAGAAAGACTTCAAGAAGAAATGGAAATCTGGAAGCTTTTTCTGGGGAGTTAGTACTATACAGGTTGTTTTTAAAGTGTGGACAGAAACTGAACTTAGGGAGCATCTTAACAGACTGAAGAGAAAGAGTCTTGTGTTAGTTGTGTCTGCTGAAGGCTCAGGGTAATATGATTATGTTCTCTTTGAGTCCTGTGAGTAGTGTTTTGATAAACCTTACACATTTTGTATGCTGATGCCTGATGGAGATTAGGGAAGTGCCTTTTTTCAGCCTCTGTGGTTAATCCTGGTGGAATTCCATTCCTGTGATGTTAAATGAAGCAAATGGAAACCTGTCTTGCTGTCTTTTGTCAGATGAAGTTACAATATAGAGTGGTGGGCTTTATATAGGCTTTAATCATGGAATTTGGGTAGATATACCAAAGAAATATTTTTTGCTTAATGTGCTAGGATATTGCCAAGGCAATAGCCATTCTAAATCCCACTCTGTGAAAATACTCTGCTTGTGGACTGCAGCAGTTCTACTTCTCATTGGTGCTGTGGTCTTTTGATTTACTGTCCAAGTCCTGCAGTTACTTGGGCTTTGGCTTCTAGTTTTGTTTCCCATTTTAGCTTGTGGCTTATGGAGATAGACAGAGGTTTCCTCCAGCCTCATTTTCCACAGAGGAAATAGCAGTGCAAAAAAATCTCATCGGGATGTAATCTACTTTTATTTTTCTTGTCATAGAAAAATCCTGGTTGTATATTAGTGGGCTCAGCTGACCAGATGATAAGAAATCCAAGACTCAGAATTCCACAAATCATTTTTATTTGTACTTCAAGAACATATATGTATCTTCAGCATGTCTTGAAGGCTATTAATGAAGCTCCTAATTTTTTCAAAGAGGAGACACAGAGTACCTATTGTCTCTTGATTAAGTGGAAACTCTCTATTCTTCTACAAATTAATATTCTGATATTGGGGATTTTTTTTAAATATAGTGTGACTGTTGTGGTACATTCTCCAGCCATTCCATCTCCTGTCTCACTGCTGGGAGACTGGTTAATGTAATCTTTTCCTTTTCCAGTACTCTGTGGTCACTTTGTGAATGCCTTCTGGTCCTTTAACCCTGATATCTCCATTTCCTGATGAGCATTGTTACCCTTCCCCTCTTTTTCCTTCCTCTAGACTTCTGTGTGTAGGCTTCCAGTCCCAGCAGTGTCTGCCACTCCTCCTGCTCAGTTGCCAGCTTTGTCCCACCTCAGTGCAAGTTGCCCAGTAGATGAAACCAAAGCCTTGTCACTCAGAGCAGCAGGAGGGGACACTGAGGCAGTGGCACCAAATCATGGCAGGTACAGAGTGACACCTCCTCCTGACTGCTCCCAGTCTCCAGCTGAGGGACTCTGGCAGCCTTGTCTCCTCTGCCCTGCTGCTCCCACTGCACCTTCACAGTCAGGGCACAGAAGGATGAACTCTGGCTGTGTTTTGACTGCTGTATTTTGTGCCCTGGCACTGGGTGCTTCCCCTCAGTGCTGAGCAGGAGAGCACAGGTGAATAGCCCAGTGCAGATGTGTAAAAGTGAAATGGAACCCAACCCATGTGTGTGTCTACATCACTCCCACCTCTGCATTTTGGCTTCATTACTGACCCTTGTTCATAAAATGCCCTTTCTGAGGTAGGCTGCACAGCCATTGCTTTTCTCTTATTCAAATAACCCTGAAGAGCCATTTCTTTTATGATGCCTATAAGAAATCAGTCAAGTGGTCCTGCTGTTCCCTTTCCCTTACTCATCTTAAATAGGGTGAAACCATCTGAAAAGGAGGATGGCAGAAACTAGCAGGATGAGCTGTGGAAGGGGAATAGGGAAACAGCAGAAACAAATGTAGCTAAAAAGCACCTTTATGGCTATACTGCTCACTCTATATCTGTGCTGTTTCCTTGAAAAAGCAGATAGTGAAATGTCACTCCAAGCTGACAGTATCTCCTTGGATGTTTAGCACCCTGTTCAGAATAGATCATAACAATATTTGCCATAGATTTTCATGATTCCTTCACTGTTACCAGAGGTTCATTACAAAGATGTAGGTTAATAAGGCACCTTTTGCTTTAACTGCTCTTTGTTTTCTGTTGAAGGTTACAGCGATTAGCAAAAGACCTTCTGAAGCACGTCCAAATGCAGGATAGCTGTTCCTTGGGGAACCACAAAGTTCCTGGTCTGGACAGGACTTTAGGAGAGATCTCTCGGATTCTGGAAAAAGAGGTATTGTGACTTATGATTGACCTATAAATTGTTTTGCCCTCAAGTCTCATCAGTGTGGATTTGGGAATGTTTAATGTGAGATGTTGAAGAATAAATGACCTCTGTGTAACAAGCAGTGTCTGCTATAACACTTTTCACTTTTTTCCCCTGTATTTTCATGAGGATTGTTTTTAACCTGGGTCATTTCAGTCATCTAGCTTGTAGTGCTTACCCACAAACAGCTTTTACAATAAGGGGCCAAACCAATTAGCAGAAAACAGAGGAAAGAATTGGATCCAGGTTTGCTGGAGCACCAATCTGTTGAGTTTTGCCAGAGTTCAACAAAGTCAGTGGGTCTTCACTGGAGGAGGAAGGTATGATGTGCATGTATGTGGCATATTTCTACGTTTTTGACTTTCCAAAAGTGATATGATTGCAGAGCATGTTTTGCTTTATGGTAAATGTTGGATTTTTTTTTTATTCATAGCACTGCATTTGCATCTTTTTTCCTATTTCCTCGTTGTCAGTCTGCTGCCACCGTGCTTTCTGACTTGTAATGTGGTTTTTTGCTCCATTAGGACCACAGTATTTGGGTTTTCAGCTGGAACATTATGTTCTGCTCTCTCTTCAACCACTAGAAAATACTTCTCTTTCTTATCTGTAATCAAGACATAATGAAAATTAGGTCTGGAAGAAACCAAATTAATGAAATCTGAGGAGGGGATTGCATCATTGTGGTTCAGAGTTGATGTTTGTGAAAATGAGAGCTCTGCTCGATGCTTTTCACAGCTTGGTCAGTGTGGAGAACACGGTTGTTAATGGCACATGCTTTTAAATGCTGGAGGCTGCCTAGGATGCACGGGCTCCTCACCTGTGTTCTGGGGGTGCCTTGGAGCTGCTCATCAAGCTTAAGAGGGTGTTTGAAAGAGTTGTGCCATTTTCACATTTTACAGTGCTTCCATTAATTATTGAAAAACTCATTTTTTATTGATTTCAAAATAAAGAAATCATGTTGTTGCATGACTGTGATGAAAAGATGAATCTATTTGAAAGTTACCTAAATAATCCGTGGAAATTCTTTGGAATGTGGCGTTGTATCCAGCCTTTTTACTAGCAGCCATCTGCTGAGATTTTTTAAAACGAGATGTGAATTGCAGCTAAGTGTTACTCATTAATTGTTTACATGGTTTTGCCGGTTGTTGAGTCTGCAGTGGGGAATTAAAACCGAAATTTGTTAGTATTCATAGACATGGGTTATTTTGTTGTTGATTTGGGGTTTTACCCACAAAACATTTCCCTCCCACTGCAGAAGTATTTTTCTATCTGTGTGTCCTGATCAATAAGGTCAAGAGGGATTGATTTCAGTAACTTGCAGTGTTTACAGCACAGATCATACATGGGCATTTGCAGGAGGGGATGGGAATTCTCTTGTTAACCTGGGAGTCAGAAATCCACAGACACATCTTACATGTCAGTGGGCACTGAAAGAGCCCTGATGGTGTCAGTCGTGGACTGAGAGGAGGAGACTGACACTGTTAATTGAATTTCCCTGGAGAGCATAAAAATATAACCTAATGTGGGGGGAGGAAGGGGGAGTGGGAACCACACAAGCTGTCAGTGTGTGTGAGCTGATAACATTGATTTACCCTTGCTAATGGCCTGGCTTGAATAAAGAATTGCCCTGAGGGAGGACAGGGTTCACTACAATAGATCCTTGCCACTTACTAGAAATTCTTCTTACACACAAGAAGTCCTGCAAAACTATTACAAAATATAATTGATCCAAAACCCCTCTTTTCATTCATACTGTGAAACAGTACTGGATTTTTCTTTTGTTAATAGTTTGCACTGCCTGAAAAATTTATGTATTCAGGCTCACCAGAGAAAAAAGGATTGGTTTTACAGATCATGAAATAAATTGCTGAGCTGGTGTTTGTAACAGTAAATAAGAAAAATATATACCATTAAATTTCTCAACAGAAGGAAGGGTTATTCAGCTCATTAGAAATTCCATGACTGTGCTAAAACAGCCTGAAAGGGTGGGGTGTAATATTTATGAAAACTCAGTTCACAAAAAAAGCCACACACAAAAGATTTGCAACCCTGTCTCAATGGGATTTGCCTCCAGGTACAATCAGATCACACTGACAATTTCTGTTTGGACTTAGCCTTCATCTGATGTGTTCCACTGTACTGAATAGGATTTTCTCTCACTTCTGAACGTCTTTCATGGTGTGAGAACATTCTAGGCTGCTGCATGCCTGCATGGTTATTGTGGTCACACTTGCTCTTGTTTCTGCCTTCCTGCTCTGCTGGACACACACAGCACATTCTGCACCTGGGGCCAAGTGATTCCACTAATACAGCAAGAAGTGCTTGTTTAATGCAGTTTGAAAGGTTTATATATCCTCTAGATACTCAGATTTGAGAAATCCCTCTCAGGCAAAGATGCATCTTAACCACTGTGTATTTTGGAATCCTGGCTGTTTATTGCAGCACCTTACCTGCTCCTCATTCACTGCTGCTGGATCCCTGTGCAGCACAGCATATTTTGAGTACTAACAAATGAAAGAGATGTGCTTTGCTTTGCTTCAAGTGGTTGTTAGATCTCCAGACACTTCCTGATGTGCCCACATTGGCTTAGTTGGATGAAGCTCTACAAAAAGCAGGAGCTTTGTGTCCAGTGCTGGGAAAGGATTTGTGAAGAATAACCAAATTGAAGTGCAGGTTTTGAGGATCTGACTTGGAGAGTGGCCATTAGCTTCATGAAACATGTGGCTCACGTGTCTTTAAATTAAATATGCATAAGAGGTACTCTAAAGTCATAAACCATCATATGGTTCCAGTTTTAAATAGGTTTGTGCCCCTCCAGCCATGTGTTGGTAAGAGGCAAGGAGCACAAATCCTGATGTTGTGTATGCCTGGAGTGCTGTTCCCCAGGTGTGTCCAGCCAGTGGTGCTGCTGCTTTGGGTGTGCTCTGGATTATTGGAAAGTCCTTGGGTCTGTGTATCTCACCCTTTGTGGCAGAAATCCTGGAAGGAAGCTGTATTCACTTTCACCTCTGCTTTGTTTAAAAGGACATTAGGAAAACAAACACACACAGAGCCACAACAGCAGAATGCATGCAAATGTTACCAGAAAGCCCTGGCCTGAGGTTGGCAGATGTCATATGGGACTCTTCAAGCTCTTAGTGAGATCTGATAACCCTCAGTTTAAGATCTCCTATGAATGGGCCTTTGATGCTAAAAGAAAAACTCTTACAGAAGGCAGAGCTGATGTTTGAAGTGGCAGGGCTAGAGCACTTGTCCTGCCATGATTCTTCTGATTTTATGCATGTTCATTCCTTGATGGGCTAGTTCTACACATCCATCACCAAGGGCAGCCATGTGTTTCAGATGCACAAGGAGTCCCACAGTGACTGCTCAGCCTGCCTTCAGCAGTCCCATAGAAATGTCCTGTAATGGGGAACTCTTAGGAGCTGGGGTGTTGAGAGCACTATAACCTGTTAGTGTGACTGCAGCTACAGTTTTAACTTGCTTATGCTTGTATCATTTATTTCCCTGTTACGTAAAGAGGTGAGGTTTCCTGATTTAAAACTTTCCTGATTGAAAAGATCTACTGATTAAAAATGTCTACTGCATAGAATTAGGCCCTGAGCTGACTGAAGTACATGCATTTCTAAGATTGTGACCCTGACCTGGGTCAGAGGTCACTGCCTCTCAGATGGCCATCCTTACACTTGCCAACAGAACATCCCTTCCTTAAAGTTCTTCCTAAAATTTGTTCATAGAAGGTTGGGTGTGCCTTCAGGTTTTAAAAGTCCTGCTTTTAAATGTTAGACGTGTCCTGTGTGGTTTTGGAGAGGCTGTGCTTGGCAGACACTTATTCTGGGGGACACACAGGCTGTTGCCATTGAAGGGATGGTGACAGCAGCTGAGGGCAGTGGCCTTTTCACCTGGCTCAGCTGCAGCTAAAGCACTGCAGTTAAATCACTCCAGCTAAATTTGTACAACACTTACATGTGACATTTAGACAAGCCCTTAGTGTGTCTATTCTCCATCTGACTGGGAATATGGCACACAGATTCAGTAGGATTCTGAGAGAAGCTCATGATTTTTGGAATTCAAGGGCAACAGTTAATCTGCTTAACTGGAATTGCTTTTATACAATGCTTCTTGCTGATCACTAGTTTGAAAAAGATCTCCTCCGCAACAGGAGTGATAAGGTTCCTTTAACTGAGTGGTTTGACTGGAGCTCTCACAGCTCTGCTCCTGGGGAGAGGGCTGCAGCAGCAGGGTGCAGGTTTGATCCATGGCCCAGCACAAACAGTACAGCTGAGGCTCTCCCATATAGGCACAAAGTCCTACAAACAGGATTTCACTGCCTCTGCTTGTAAAACCTACTATGATTTTAGATGGGTTTGAGGATAGCTGTGTCCCTGATCTCCTTCAGGCTCTCTACGTGCTGTAAAAATCTCAGTAAATAATAGTGAGTGCAAAATAAATTGTTAAAAGTGTGGAATTAAAATGGAACCACAAAATAAAACAGGAGGCTTTTAGTAAATTGGGCCACAGTGCTTATAGTTACTTACCGGCTCTCTTCATGCAAATCTACAAGCAGCTGCCTTTGAATAGGCTAAGTATGATTATTTATATTACTAATTCTGAATAATATTCTTACTGGAAACAGATTTCAGGGGGAAAATATACTTCCTTAGAGAAGGATATCATTTTGTAACTGAAAAATGTGTGAATATGAGGTAGCAATTGACTGCAGTGGTTTAATCCTTTTTCTAAAAAAAGGGTCTCCATGCTCATGATCTCTAAGACATGCTCTCTCAGTGACCGTTAATGGTTTGTTTTGTGTCAGGCAATGTTTTTGGGTTTGGGATTTTTAGAGAGATTTTTCAGCCTCCTGTTTGAGCAGTGGTGATGTCAGTTATTTACATTTCAGTAAAATGTTTGTCGTAGCTTTCAAATACATGGGGGCTGTAGACAGACAGTGTTTATCCCATTGTAAAGACTGTCAGAAATGGCTGGCTCTAACAACACACTCAGGCCCTGTATTTATGTTTTATTCTCTAAACTGTTGGGCCCTTTGGGGATGGTGACCATAGCCAGGGTGAAGAGGGACAATCCCCCCAATAATACAAACTCTTCATCATCAGAAACAGAAATAATAAAATTAAAAACTGTTGGAGAACTAATGTATGGAACAAAAGCAGCATTAAATGGAACATGGGATAAGTTTCTTCAAATATCTCTACATAGATTTAAAATTGCTCTGTGTGTGTATATGTGTGAGTATGTGTATATAAATATATATATGACATATATATACAGACAAAATAGATTTTAGAAGCAAATACTCTGTTATAAAGTCTCAGTATTGTTCCTTAAAGTATATTTAAGAATACAGTGAGAATTGTGATTCCCAAACTCTTGCACATTTAATTTTGGTGCTGCACACATTTGCACCCAAGGAACTGTGTGTTCCTAGTGTGGCAGAGTGGTATGGCCTTCCAAGAGAGAATTGCCAGCCTATCTGTCACCATCTTACATAAGTCAAAAAAAAGCATTATGTATGAAAAAGAGTGAAAATTAGTGTCGTAGTGAATTTACCTTAATCATGAAGCAGTGGCTTGACCCACATTGTATTTTGTGATCTCACATATCCATGCATGTGCACACAGGCACAGTTTCTGTATAGAATTTAACACACATTATTCTCTAGAGCCTCACAGCAGATTCATTTCTTAGGCTGACTGAGGATTTAAAAAGTTACCTTTGGGCATTATTCTAGCCATGAAGAGTGTGACTGGCAGGTTTGTGAGCAGGGGTGCTCCTGGCAGGGTGGCTCTGGGTCAGCCTGTTCCTGTCCCTGTGTCCTCGGCACCTGCTGCTCTCCTCTAGAGGACACCGCTGGCAGAAGCAGCAGCGGTCCTTTGAATCCTTACAAGTCATAAATCTATTTAGAAGTAGAATTTCTCTCTGCCAACAGGTTCAGACACTGTTGTGCTTGGAAATCACAACAGCTCTTTCTCCTGCTAAGCTGCTTACAGCAGCTGTCTCCTGGTGTGGGTGCACAGAGGAATTACCTGGATAATCGCTGTGTGTCCTGACAAAACTTAAACCTGCAGTCACACAGAGAGCTGATTCTGCAGGAAAAGGGGAACTACATGTATGCACAGTACTAATTTCACACAGAAACAGCTGTGTGCCCACAGTCCAAGGGCACCCTGGGGAGCCAGGGCTGTTACTGCTGTCCTGGCATTGCAGGGGTCTGTGCGCACGCCGGGCTGTCCGTCTGTCTGTCTGTCTGTCTGTCCGTCTGCAGCTGGGCTGCAGCACTGCCAGGGCAGCGGCAGCAGGGCTGAGCTGTGCCACAGCTGGAGACACATCCAGAGCTGGGCTGAGATCAGCTGCAGAGGCCCCGAGGCTGCTCCTCTCCACCTCCCCCTGCGGAGCCCTGCTGCTGTCACGGGGCAGCCTCTGCCTTTCTCTCCCGTGTCTTTTGGCCACGTGAAGATTTTCATGCACAGTGCACTGGTTTACACCAAAAGCCTTCTGTGATATCAGGCAGTGGTCATTTCCTAGCCAAAGTTTTAAAAAACAAGATAAACACGCCCATGCCACCTTACTGTGCTTTCATCCCTACAGGTTTTATTCTCTGGGAAAGTAATTGATGCTCTTATTTGTTACAATGAGCAGTTAAAACTTTAAGGTTCATTTTAGCTAAACGTATGATGTATTTCTATGCAAATAGTGGATTAATATTTTAATCCATCCATTAATTTTTCAACTCAGCATTCTCCTGCAGTAGCCAGTTCCAAAGCTACAGTGATGTCACATGAAGGGAAGTAATTAATCAAATGTAAAGCTGAATTGTAACTGTTTAAAAACAATTTAAAGTTGAAAATCCAAATATTAGGAAGGGTATTGAATTACAAAATGTAAAAATAAGTTTTAAAACAAAAATTTTTTTTGAAAAAGTAAAAAACAAACACGTTTAAAAAGTTTTACCAGCTAAAACTAGATTTTGGACCCTTGAAACTTTGTATATTGCCACTGAAAATCTAATCATTTTGCCAACACAGAAAGTAACATAGGGACTTCTGTATTTATGCTTCCTTTGTTGCAAGTGTTAAGTACAGAACCTCAATCGGAGCATGAACTCCAGAAAGGATAAAGCAGATAGAATTGTTGGAAAAGACAACATGTAAGTAACCCTCCTCAAAATTAATTCACTTCTTTAAAGCCTGTAACGGTGAGAATGAGAGAATTTTAATGTCTAGGTGATCATCACTGAGTGCCAGTGATGCACAGTGCCACTCAAACACAGCTTGAAGAAGGTTCAGTGGTGTTCAAAGCCTGGACTATCCGCACTGTCCTGTAAGCTCCTGTTTATCTGCACATGGTCCAAGCTGCTGTTGGAGTAGAAACATCCCCTTCTGTATCAGCTGCAGCAGCAGATTTGATAGTCCCAGCACAGAGGCAGTGGGCAAACACAGCAGGAGCTCTGTGGACAGCATTTCTCACCCCAACAGCCTTTTCCTGTCACTGCCTGGAAGAAGTCAACAGGTCAGGTGTGTGTTGTGTGCTGCAGGTTGGGCAAGGCAGCTTTATCTCATCAATAATTCCTTTGCCCAGAGTTTCTGTAATCTGTGGATTAACCTTTTCCCCAAGATCAGCATATAAATAGGAACTTGTTACTAGGGGTCAGTCACAGAATATTTTTTAACTTGTTTGCTGGAAATGGTATTAAAAGGCAAGTTGAGTTCACAGATAAGCTCTGCAGTGTTCTTATTCCAAGATTATTGGGAGGTTAATTTCTGTGCACAGTGGGTGTAGTTGAGAACTGCTGCAGGATGTAATTAAATGCTGTCAGCTTCCAGTGTTGTACTAATTGTGGCTTTTTGCTGTCAGATCAGGCTTCTACGTCAGTTTAGAGCTAATACATCATATCAGAATTGATATAATGGATATTTATACATTCCAGGGTGTGCAAAGTTCCTCCACTACAAGACAAGAGATATGTTTCAGTGTCATTAAAGCCCAGGCACTGATTTCTCAGTGAGGAGAACTCCCTGCCCAGGCACATTTCTGCAATAGCAGAGGCCAGTTTAGAAATCACAATAAAGTAATGATTAGTATGGTTTCTAAAGAAGTTTTGTTTAATTTGATCTGATGGTATATATATATATAAATATATTTTCTTTGAAGTATTTTTAAGTTCAACAGTGATTTGAGACCATCACTTCTGACCTGAGAACATATCACCCAGAGGCCTTCATGGTCTGTTCTGATGTTTGCAGCACCTCACAAACCCACCCTGTTCCTGTGCCCCACTGTCCTTTGTGGCTGTTCTGTAGGTGGGCTCATGGGCAAATGCTCTGAGAGGTTGGTCACAAGAGAGCACCCAAGGCAATCAGGAAAAGCTCTGTTTAGGGTTTAAGTGCCTTTGACCTCATGACAGGTCTTTAAACAGCCACTGCTCCCTCTCCATACATCCTCTCCCACATAATTTCAGTATCTCCACTTTGGCTGGATTGCACTGGCTTGCATAGTCTGGGTTCAGCAGAAATCAGCTGCTTTCTAGTGGCTGACAGCTCTCAGCAGTGACCTGTCAGATTCAGTGTTCAGAGACACCTGACTTGCCTGCTCGCTGGGCAATTCATTGTCCAATAAATGTTGAGAGAGGGCAGGACAAGATTATGTAATTTTGCTTTCTATTTACCTGTTTGGGAACTTCTATTTTTGTGATTAATCAGAAAAAGACAAATTAGCCTCAGCTAATGGAACCATCTATGGAGATCCAGGAGCTCTCTTATTATTGTTCCTCTTATTAAAGCTCTATTGTTGCTTTCCTCCTCTAATTGATGCACTTACTAGAGGCCCTGTTATTTATAAATAGACCAAACATTTATTTTTAATAAGCACAAGTGCTGCAATGCTCAGTGCTGTCTCTCAGGACATCTATGAGGGTAATTCTTACTTTCCCAAGCAATATTGTGTGTTTCCTGTAATGCTGCTTGGCGTGGCTGAAAGCAGCTGAAGAGAGAACATGGAATTCACTGGTTTACCTTTACCTGTCTGTCTTTTATGGCTTTCACTGACTCTTGTGGCTTCACAATTAGGATTGTGAGGGTCCTGTCCTTGTCAACAGAAGTACAACAGGGTGTCTCTCTGGGACTTCACTGCTAAACTGAAAAGCCACTGCAGAACTTGGAAGGAGATTGTGTAAATAAGGCTCATCCTGTTAGATCAGTTCAGTTAGATCACTCAGTGAGTCACTAAGGAGTCCTATTGAATTTGGTTTGACCTGACAATGTGGGCAGATGTTAGCAAGCAGAAAAATGAGTTGAGTATATGATGGCATAGACAGAAATTAGGTTTATGTGCACGGAATGTTTACTGTTCTCAGGACAGGCCTAAGAATCAATTTTTTAGTATTGGTATTGTCCCTAGGCCTGAACAAATTTTGGGTTGCTTGTCAATGGTAGACTTTCAGAGAGGATAGTCCAAAATGCCACTTCTTTTGTTTTTGATACAGTTAAAAAGTAAGGTGAGCCTCATTTTTTGTATTGCATTTGAATGCTGTAACAAGTGCTTGCCTTTTCACCCTTTTGGTTCTTAGATACTTGTCCTCCTGTGTGCTAAATCCAGGCTGTGAAGTTGCAGTTGGCATGGCTGAGCTGTGGAGGTGAAAAGCCAGTGTTACCCAGATGCTCAGGAGCCAGAGGCACCTCTCCATGGGCCAGAGCAGGGGCTGAGCTGCTGCAGGGGGTGGAACACCTTCCCAGGCCCCTTTGCCAGCAGGTGCCAGGGAACCTCTGCTGAGGAAGCACAGACACAGCAGCTGCCTTTCCCCTAAGGCTTCAAAATCACCTTTCAGGCTCAGCATGTGCCCTTTGCTGAGCAGGACAAGGTGGGTGGAGTGTTTGCCAAGGCCTCCCTGCTGGGGCTTTAACCCATAAGCAGTGCAGGAGAAAGAAAAGGATACAGATACAAGAGAGATACTCCTTGATGTGAATGAATGCCTCCCTCCAATTCAAACAACACTTAGCCAGTTCTGGCTCATGTTTTAATCCTAAACTGGTTCTTCATTGATATTCAGTGGTTGAAATTTTATTGTGGGTGAATTTACTTATTTTTGAAAACCCATTTGAGGTTTACACGTGGAATGGGTGGTTATTATAACATTAATTTCACTACAGAGAAGTGTTGCAGGGAGTAAAATTGCTTATTTTAATAGAAAATACTCCTTTGGTGTACTCTCCAGGGATTTTCACTGTATAAAGTCCGGAGAACTACTCAAAGAATGTAGGTTTTCTACAGCCACAAATTGTCCATGGGTGTGTATGTGCATGTAGATATACTTGTGCTTTTTATTTAAAGGGAGAGGAAAGGTGGAAAAAAAAGGAGAAGCCAGCACAATATTCAGTTGTCTGGTTTGTTTTTCTAAGCAAGCTTTGAACTGCATTTCTTAGCCCCTGGCATTTTAGATAGAATCTTCAAACACTAGATAAAAGGAAAGAAAAAAACTCTTAAGATAGATTTTATTATATTTTGCTAATTAGTTATTATTTTTTCCATCAATTAACAGTTTAGAATAGACTTGCACAAGTGTGTTCTTTCAGAAATAGAAGTCAGCGTGTTTCAAAGTATTTGGTTCCATTCAGAAATAATTTCTTCTGAAATACTTTAGTTCCTGAAGTCTATTCAAACGGGCTCTCCAGATCAGCTTCTGATTTGGACATTCTGCAGGACCAGCAGAAAACCTTCTCTGGGTTAATGAAGGAAAAATAATTATTCTAAATTTCCTTTTTAGTCTTCATGAAAATATTTATTTTGGAAGTTTGTCTTTGAGGGAGAGTCTGCACCAGAGTATTTCAGTTAGTTCAAAATATTTCAAATAGTCAAAATGGGCTAAAGTCACATAGAGCAGAGATAGCAAAGCTGGCATTAAATTTCAGCTGTTGAAGCTCAGCATTATTTCTGATTCTGCTCTACTTATTAACTAATAACAATAATACTTTAACAGGAGAAATGTATGGAAGGGAGTACTTTGGTCCAGGACATTGGATTTCACCCAATAACTCTTGCACCAAATTAATAAATTATGATTTAACTGGGATCATATTTTTCTAGGAGATAATCAGGTTTGATTTAAAAACTTTAAATGATTGAGAGTCGACTATATATGCTAAGTATATTATGCTCATCATTAATTACTCTTGGCATTAAAAAAACCCCATTTTATTCTCACCTGAATTCATTCGATTTCAGCTTCCAAATATTGGCTGTTCCTGTGCATTATCAGACATCTTCCCATTCAGGTCCTTCCACAGTGTTGTCCCAGCAATTTTTTACTTTCCCCAGCATAAACTAAGTGGCACTTCTGTCGTGCCTCCTGGTGAGACAGATTTCCTGCCCTCTGCTGCTCTACAGGCGCTGTGGTTTGTGCCCTGTGCAGGGAGGGGAGCAGCGGTGCAGGGCAGCGTTTGGTCTCCCTTCTCTCCTGGAATATTGAACACACAACCCAAAAGCTGTTGCAAAGCAGTGCTGGCTTTATTTCCCTCTGTGTTACTTTGTGTTACCCACTGACTTGTATAAATTCAGCAGCATTTTCCCCCAGTTTGGTTTTATTTCTGAAGCACACAGTTCACATGATGTGACTGCTTTAATGAGTGCAACAGAAGCCAGCCAAGTGCCAGCACAGGCCAGTTGGCCTTTTCACGTGTTTCTTTGTTGGCCACGTTGGGTAGGATGGGGCATATGTGTAAATCACTCTTTTTGAGCTGTGTGTATTTTTCTGTACCAAATGTCAGATAATGAGATGAAAACTTTATATTGAACTTTCTATTTAGTCTGCTCGTTTTCAAATTTGCTAAACATACTTGTGTCCTCGGGTAAGTGGTGCTTCCGAGGGTGCCACAGATGCCAAACCCTGATAAAATCTACCCTATCTTGTTAATGAACACACAAACAGTTGTTCCCCATCTGCTGCCTGTGTCTGAAAGGTTAGGAAGCCCTTCCTTCTTGATCACAAAGGACATAATTATTGTCTGTAGAGGAGTCAAGTACAAAGACAGTCCATCCAGTCTGACTGCTACTACACTGCAGGCCACCAAAGATTAACAGCTGCTTCTCCTTTGATTAGGTTAGGTAATAACAGTTACTTTAGTTAATAATTGGATGGATTCCCAGGCCATGTAATTCAGGTTTAGGCTGTCATTTTTCGCTGGCATGTAGCTGAGCTGTATTATTGGAACAGAGCCTGTAATCCTATTAGTCAGTTGTCACTCAAGCCATAGGAGAGAAGGCAAATTCAGATCCATTAAGGTGTTGTAACAGGTAGGTAAATAAGGCAGCCATGCTTGCCCACTGTGCAGGGAGTTGTCTTGATTGTTTGTCCTATTTAAGGATTAATTTTACATCTTTAAGTATGTTTAATTCATAATTAATCCATAAAATGGTTACATGGTTTGTCTAATTTATCACAGTTTCTGTTTACTGTGCCACATGCATTAGTGTACACACTCTTCCCACTAAGTTGCTTGATTCATGCAGTGTTCTGCCTAAATTAGTGGCTGTGGGCTTCAAATGACGAGTTTATAATGGTCTAGAGATTAAATGCATGCTTCCTGTCACATCAGCTGGGTTGGCTTTCCTCCTGTGCAAACATGACCACTGTAGTTCCCAGCGATGGGCTTGGGAGGGATAAGGCAAACAGGCTCTTCTCATGGGTTGGGTTTGAGTGCTGTGCCTGCTGCTCTCAGGAACTGCAGCTCTGTTTTTGTTTTCCTAATGTTTAAGACACATCTAGGTAGCATCCCCAGGGTTTCTGTGCCTCCTCATCTCTGTTAAAAAATGCAGATATGACAGTAATAATCACTTTTTCCTACCTGTTCATTTGTCTCTGCTCTCCTGTGTCACCAGATAACTTCAGAGCACAGAAATCCTATTGTGTTTAAAAATCAAATTGTTTATGAATGTTATTTGAATAGCTGTGAATTTCTGAAAATACATATTAACAAATCAAATTTTTACACACTTTAAAAAAAATGTATAAAAACATGTTTATATATTTTCTGTTGTTCAAGGAACACAAATCCCACAGTATCAATTGCAAAATAACCCTCCCAATCTAAATGTGCAGCTACTCAAAGAACAGTGAAATTATGAAACAAGTTTCATAAACAGGAAAGCTAAATAATTTGGGAGGCCAAGGTAGAAGTTTGGAGGCCCCCTTCAAGCAGCAAAAACATGCAATGCTGGTTTATGCTCTTTTCAAATAGGGATTTAATGTTTATTCCCTGTGGGATCTATCAGTTTTCATACTCACATGATTCCTCATATGCTCAGAGCTTTGGGTGCCACCAGAATAAAAGTTGTAGTGACCTGAAAGGGTCTTTCATTCTGACACAGGTTCAGTCAGGGATCAATTTAAATAAGAAAAGTATGTGAGCAAAGGCTCTGAGTAACTGAGATGCCTCAGTCCACTTCTTTTGAATCCCTGTTGCAATATGTATCAGCTAATGTAAAGCTTTAGCACTTCTGGACATCATCTTTTCAAGGATATTAGTTCATTTTTCAGAGAAAGACAAATTGGATGTCTTGCTCACATATTTTTATGATCCAAGAAAGATTTCTTTAGATGAGTATAAAAATACTTTTAATTTGAAAATTGCCTTAAGTAGGAATTAATTCAGGCATATTTTAGAAGAATTTGGTGTGATTTGTGTGCTTCAGAGATAGAGTGACAATATGTTTCAACCCTGGGGAGATTCCTTTATGACAGCTCACCAGTACGAGGTCTTGGCATGGGCAGCTCAGGGACGATTTCTTCTTCCAGGGTTTCCCCAGTCCCATGGTGGTCACCCTGCAGACATCAGCAGTGCAATATTCAAGTGACATTTGTGCTCCTTTGTGGGCAGGGCGCATTTTGCTTTCAGCTCCCATGGCCAAGCTCCAGGAGCTGTGCCTGATCCTGGGATTCCTGAGAGCTGGACACTCAGGTGGGGACCAAGGTCACTCACACATACCAGATACCAGCAGCGACTTCAGCATCAACATTGCCTTCCAGGACATGGATTAGAAGCCCTGGAAGTTCTCCATCTTATAGGAATCACTGGAGAGAAATATATTAAATGTGCTAAAAGCCATGTCTCCCTACGTGGCAGTTTTACAGACCTCTGTGAGCACAGGTAACAAATACAGCACTCATGGATCTTCCCCAGCTTTGCTGCTGGTTGTATCTTCCTTTCACTGAAGCTTCTCCCTCTCTTCCATGCTCATTGTTGGGGATTTATTTTCATTTATAAGCATCAAAATGCTAATGAATTTTTATGAGTAATCTAGAAAGAGGAGTGATAGGACATGTAGCTAAGTTGTATAAAATCAGAAGAAATTACAGACTCCCTTCTGCTTGGTAAAAAACTGTAGTAGTAACAGAAGTTTTTAAAAGGCAAATTTGTGTTTTAGACACGTAGACTTGTATTTTAGTCAAGTAGACTTGTATTTTAGTAAAGTATTAGACATAAGTGAACCAGGTGCTCTGTAAAAAGTCTGTCTATAAAACAAGTGATGCTCCAGATTGAAATGGAAGGAGAACACATAGGAAATGAAACAGCTTCAAAAGATTTATATATTTTTAAAATAGATACGTGAAAACCTCCCCTCAGAACAGGGAGATGTTGTTGCTTCTTTCAGTGTGGCTCTAGTGACTGATCTGGGGTAGGGGGAGGTTCCTTTCTGGACACTTCATTACCAGGTACTTTTGGAGAAAAGAGGAGTTCTGGGAAAAAAAATCACAGGTAAGAAAAGTTCACATGAAAAAATATAAATGGTGGAGTTTAGCATTAGAGAGAACATGGAGTTGAGAAACAAGCCAAGTAGGAAAAGGAAGCAGTCTATGAGCTAGAGAATGGAGCAGTTGCTGAGGGGACAAACAAAATGAATGCAATAAATCAGATATAACTCAGAGTAATGGGATGAAATAGAGAAAGGGCATATTCGGTCTGGATGACAGGAAAAGACTTCTTGCCACAAGAGCTAATAGGTTGTGGCATAATATCCCATGAGAAATAGGGAAAGTGAGAAGTGGCAAGTGCTGGGCACATTTGGAGCTGGAGGAGCACTGACAGATAAATCAGCAGTGTCAGAGCCCTCGCTGCTGAATTGCACAGCCCCCTCTGAGCTCTGAGCTCTGAGCTCCTGCTCTGCACGGCCAGGCTCTGCCCATTCCCAAGGAAAGGCACCCTGCAAACAGCAGCATCTCTCTTACACCTGGGGGGGTTCAGCCAAAGCGACGAGGGAAGGGTCAGAAAGGCCCTGGGCTCTGTCTGGGGGTGTGCAGCACTGGGGGAGCAGGGCAGGAGGAGCTCTGAGAGCTGTGGCTGTGAGCCAAGGTGCTCAAATAAAGTCAATAAGGATGATTTATGGCAGGACTGTTCCTTCACTGTTTGGGTCTTTTCCTTATGGCTCTACCAGGAGTTGATGGAAAGTGTTATTGGGAGCCAAGGGAGCTTAAGGAGGCAGGGGCTTGGAGTTTTTATAGATGGGAGGAAGAGGAAACAGAGGAAGAATATATGAGTGAAACTCAAAAATAACTCTGCAGTTAAGGCACACTTACTGGGCTCACTGGGCTAAAATTAACTGCTAGAAATGATACTTATCAGCTAGCCTGTAGGAAATCACTGGTTGCTTTTCTTAACTGCTTGGTGAGTTGGCACACAGATTTCCAGTCATTTGAGGCCAGTTATTCCTTGGAAGATAAATCTTTTGGTTGTCTAAAAATCTAAATGCAGTTCATATTAGTTGTGGAAAACACTTCCTTTTGGAATATATGACTTCTGTGAATAGCTTTTTTGTAGCTTGTAAATTAAGTACAATATAGCTGTTTGCTTGACCGAAACTTAATGGATAGAAAGTTGCATGATTTAAATAAAAAGTGAGATATGTACTTCTGTGTGCAGTGTCTGATCTCACAGGGAAAAATGTTGCACATCTAAATTGTGTTACAGCTGCTTAATTATTTTTGTAGTTGTTCAAATAAATACTTTATTGTCAGAGTTATTAGCAGTTTTTTCTGTTATGCAGTCTGTTACAGTAGAATACATTCTTTATAGACTAGTAATAGTCATGTTTATTGAGGATTTCCCTTTTTTTCCCATATGTGAAGTGCTTGCAACACTGGAGGGAAAAAAGAAGACATTGTTTCTTATTAACTAGTATAGCATCATCATCATCACTGACAAAATCAAGATGATCAAATACAAACTGCCAATAAGCTATACAAAATTAGCAGCTTAGAAGTAGAGAATAAGATGATTTTACTTGCCTCATTGTAAATAGAGGACATTCAGCCAATTTTGTAGGAAAGGACAAGTGTAAGTTCTGAAATACTGGATCTGCTGCAGCAAAACCCCAGTCATTTGCAAACTGTGAGAATAATGATAGGATGGTAATTAAGTGTAGAATTCTGGTGTGTGCAAGTTCCAAGTGGATACCTCGGAAAAGGGATCTGCCTAAGCTATTTTGTGCATATTCATAAACCAAGCCTGGAGGTTGTCTTCTGTTGGAAAAGTTTGTAAAAAGGAGGAATTACCCATCTGGAGATTGTCTGTATTTTTAAAATCATACAAAGCAGCATAGCTCCAAAGGTAATAGCAACAGATAAAGGTTAAATAAACTTTAATGAAGTCCCTCTAATTGTATGTCCTTACAGGAAATATGGTATTCAAGTGTATTACCTGTGTAGTACTGGGTATGTATATATGATAATTGAAAACATGACACCTGAGGGTTTCAACTCCTGCTCTAGAAAGCCTCTTCCTTGTGCATGAGCAGTGAAATGCTCTTTTTCGAAGGTGTCCAACGTGATAAATAAATGTGTTAAGGACTTTCTACTTTGACAGAGTCCACAAGTGTCAGATGTACCCTTTATGTAAACATTTCTTTAATTTCTGTTGGTTCTCTTCTGTGTTTGTGTTTCTCCAGAACATAGCAGATAAAATTGCATTCCGGGCTGCAGGAGGACTGACTGCTCTGGAAAATGTTCTTCAGATGGTGACTTCTCCCACCAGCCTGAACGCAGCTGCCCGGGTTCCCTTGAAGTGAGTTTGATGGGTCCTTCACCTGCACTTAGAGTCACTGGAATATTAATTTCATATCTGCTGCTTCACTGCTTCTTCTTCTCCTAGTCCTGTGTTGGACTTCAGAGCAAAAAACTGTGCTGTTCTCTATGCCATGGAAGTTTCCACTCAGCCTCTGGTTTCCTAACTTGGTGGTTTTAGTTTGAGCTATGATATATTTGAGCAGCAGCTAATTGTGTAAAAAGAGAAGAGACAAAACTGTGTTTTAACAGAGGAAGAGATACATATCTTTTGAAGTTAGTCTGCAGAGATCTCTAGTGGGAAGCAGGGGAATTTTTAAAAGGGTTGTAATTCACTGGAATCTGTCTGCTTTTAAAATTAAATAGTTGTAAGATTCTTCTAGCTGAAAGGATTCCTCCAAACAGGTAAATCAAAATTCTTGTGGATTAGTGAAATTCCTCTTTACAGAACAGAAGAATGGACGGGTTTAAATGCCTAATCCCTAAAAAAGAAGGTGGTGACTAAGCAGAATTCCTGCAAAGCCAGGTACCTCAAAAGCGTGCTCTTTTCCCTAATCTCTAACTGTAGGTGCTATACAGTCGAGAGCACATAGATGCTTTCAGAGCACAACTAGGCATGGTTTTAGTACAAACCCAGGATATCCTGGTGTGTACCACTGTCATTGTTTGTTTGTAGATTCTATGCCATGGAAGTGTAAGTGTAATTTAGGCACTACTGTAATTTAGTGTGAGAGTTTGGATGAAAACTGGCCAATAATACGTTATGGGACATAAATGTGAAGTGCTAGGAAAGAGCACTAAGGAAAAATCATTTTTAGATATCTTGACTTTGCACTTCTAAGAGAATAAATAAAATTTCTGCCCTTGCAGTCATGCCAAATGCACTTGCTGCAGGTCCAGGCAGCTCCACTGGTGAGCAATCCTGAGCTGGGCCTATGGGGAGCAGCTCATGGACAGCCTTGGGGCTTCTTCATCTGTAGAGTCTCTACTTTTGAGTGATCTCATCAATGTGGGATAAACTTCACAAGGGACAGGAGTGCACTGTCTGCCCACATAAAGCCTAGTTTAAATTGAGCTTTAAATTCTTAGAATGTGCACAACCCATACATCTTTGATTGTTGTTCTTTCCTTTTAAGCATAGTCTTGTTTTGGTAACCTTTGTTGAGAAGGTTTGAGAACATTGTTTTTACATTACTGAAAATGTTGTGTTTGAAGTTTGTGAGGCAGTTTGAGGATGTATTAGGTCTCGAAGGAGTTTGTGTGCTGATAAATAAAGCCCCATGTCAGCCACATTTGTGTAACAGAAATCACATCCGAACAGTTGATCAGAGGTTCTCCTCTCTCTGCCAGTCACTCTCACAGCTCTTTCAGACCAGTGGTCACTCAGATTCCTGAGCCTGTTCATGACTGAATTATAAAAAGAGTTTTTGCATCTTTGAAAATTTTTCTAAACATTGTTTTATTAACATAGATTTTCCACTAGCTGTATTTCCAAAGGAAGTACAGGGGCAGAAAAGAGGTTAATAGAAACTGTTCTGACAGCATTGTATGTTGAAAACATCTTCTGAAGAACTTTGCTCCACTCCTGAAGTACATCATTTCATTCAACTTCACAGCAAATTGCAGTCTCCACTTTGTAGGCACCTGAAAGTATGGAAGTTGGGAAGTTATCCATCAGCTTGCACGTAATTTGACACAGGATCCTGCTCTCTAAAGCAAACTGCTCTTGCAGGGTTGGTCTGTGAGAGTCTGACTTAGGGAGTCTGGAATCAGCTGGAAGTGGCCCAAGGAACTTGGTCTTGCTGCGTGGGATGCAGAGGCTCCTCTTGGTATTTCTGTGGCCTTTTTGGTGGGGAAGAATGTTCTGTGCAGAATCTGCACCTCAACTGTTGAGAGCAACAATAGTTCCAGAGGGTGAGACTTGCTATGAGCAGTTTGAACCAGGCACAAACCGTGTTCATGGGGATTGGTATGGTCTCATTGAAAGGATTTAAGAAATTTTTCACATACAGAGTGTTCGAGGGAGGTTCAAAACCAAGGGCAATCATGGAATATGTTTAATTCTTTAAATGAGGAAAAAAATTCAGATCACATTTCTCATTTAATGTTGAAACAAGTTTGAAGTTACTTTTCTTTCTTTTGTGCAAATGTCATTTACATCCTGATTTCTTGAACTTTGAATCTAGTGAAGGAGCAGTTTTCTCTGGCAATTTTCTCTGTTTAGAGACAAAGCAAAGCCCTGTGGAGAGAAGTTGAATGAAGACCTTTCATGAATTGCCCTCCAGTCTTCCCCCAGCCAAATATGCTTTGCTAAAGGACACTACTGTACTTCAGATTGTTTGTGGCTTCTTGCAATGTTTAACCATTTGTACTCATCTTAAATTGGGAATTTGTCTGTTGCTTTGTGATGAGGATAAGCTATTTACAAGTAGGTGAGGAGATTACATGGGCTATTATCTACATCTCTCTTTCCCCAAAATCCTGGCTGTGTGGTGCAGCTCAGAACTTTAATCCCATGTCTACAAGATAAAGCTTTATTATCAGAAGATTTAACAATATGCCTGTTGTTTGTACCACTGTCCAGCTTGGTGGTCAGAGCAGCAGGATGGGAAATGATGTGAGGAGGATGTGACATTTATAAGACAGATGATACATTTGGTGTTGGGGCAATTTTCCTCCCCTTCAGATAAATCACTGGAAAAGAGGAAGAGAAAACAGTGGGTTATAGTAAGTTTTATTTTTGGTGTTAACATAAAAATTAATGTCCAACCATATTATTTCTCAAAGCAGCATTTTGTAGCGTTCCAGGATTTGTCCACTTCTCCACAAAACAAGACATAGTCAGCAGAATTTGTAAAGCTTTCAGAGCCCTGTGATATTCTTCTTGTACAGAAAAGCAAATGGGAGCTGCAGAGCAAAACAATTGAATGCCTTCAGATGAGGAGCAGAAGATGAGTCTCCTCCCCTGGGTTGCCTTGCAATGTGCAGCTCATTTACCATGACATGCTGGTAACAAACCTGCTAACAAATGAGGCTGGTAGGGTTTGTTTAATTAACATTTGGGAAATGCTTTGACTTCCTTGAGTGATGAGTATTTTAAAAGAGAAATTGACAGTAATTATCTAAGGAACAAAGTTGGACTTTTACAAGTTAAGATGGGATTGAAGTCAAGTTTAATATATCTTCTATTTTCATAAAGTTTCTTGCATCATTTATTTAAGGCAAATATTATCAGGGTAAAAAAGCTCAAACCATAATTACATACATAAGAAGAAGAAATTAGTGCCCCCATAATATTTTGGATAGCATTGATACAAATGACATTTTTCAGTAAGAACTATTTTGAACTAAGAGCTGGTTTTATATCTTATTCTCTGTAATTTTTACTTGGGTTTGAACATACACTCCTTAAGCTGCAGTGTTGCTATTCTTGCAGTTTTATTGTTGTTTCAGTCCATATTGTTACCCTGATGGTTCCTTACCCATTCCACTCTACAGCCATTCTGTGCACCATTTTTCAGTAATATTTCACCCCCCATTTCTTTGCAACTCAGCAGGTAATTGCCAATACTGATCCCCTTCCCCATCAGACTGCTGCATAATATTCAAACTGGTTAAAAATGAGCAATTTTCTACTGAATTAACACATCCTAAATTTGATAATATTTAGTGTTGTATTATTGCACTGCCAAACTGAGCTTTTAGGGTTATTCATTGCTAGTCAATGTTCATTTGTAACTTCAGAAGCTGTAAGAATAGGGAAAAGTTTTACTCTTGAAACAGGCAAATTGTTTTATGTTGATGATGCCCTGGTTTTTGTAAAGCATAAGTTGAGTTCTTGCCTCTGTGTCCTGGTGCACTATCATGGATTAGTTTTCCATGGTTGCATACTGTTAATGCCTCGGTATTTTTAATAAAACTTAGTTTGTCAACTTGTTTATATCAGGCAAATTGAGGAAATGAAGATGAGCTAACATTAAAAAATAGTCACATGCAGATATATAAACTGTTGAGATCTAGCTTTATTGAAATGAATCCTCCTCTCCTCCTCCTTCATACTCATGTAAAATAAACATAGCATACAGATGCATATTTTGTCTAGTTTAAAGACAGATTTCTTTTTTGGCTCCAAGCTTGTGTACTATAAGGAGGTTTTTATAATTGGATTTACTCTGGAGGAAAGCCTTGCATCCGAGGGCAGCCTGGCTGTGGGCTGGAGTGAGCGTGCAGGGGCCGGAGCTGGAAAGCTGATTTGTGGCTGTGATACAAAGTTTAGAGCAACATCCGTAATCAATAACCACCTGCTTTGCAGGGCCTCCTGCTCCAGCCCTTCAGCTGCCTCTGGCATCTCTGGAGATAACACCTTTGGAATTCAGAGCAGTTATTTTCCTCCAAAAGGGAAGAAGAGGTTGGGAAGTGCATTGGGTTTTCCATCCCAGCGAGTTGAAGGTGTGGTTGAATGAAGTTGTGGCTCTGCCGTTCGCAGCCCCTCGCTTGTCTCGGCGGCCTTGTGCAGAAATGGTGACAGTTGACAGCTGTTGTTCTCCTAATAAGATTAAAGTAAAGAAATTAGTTGTGCTGTCTCTAATCTGCCATTTAACACTGCCAACCACCTGGGGACACTTCTGTGTGACACTCCTGGTGCTGGATTCCAGTCAGGCCGTGGAGCCGCGGCAGAGCTGAGCACACCACGATCAGAATGTGTTCAGATGAGCTGCTGTTAGCAAGCTCATGGTATCAATTAAAGGAACCCTCTTTATTGCTGTGAAAAATTCATTTGACATCCATTTGCTTCCAGCATCTTTTCAAATGCATTATCAGAGTCTCTGGAAGCACCAGTACTTTTTGTGACGTGAGGGTCACTTGGGAAATACAAAAGCAGGAATGCATTTGTACAGTGGAATTTGGTCTTTAGATGAAGTGGGAAGTTTTTGTGTTTTCAAGTGTGAAATAAATTATCCTCTTAGGAATTAGGAATCCCATATATCAAAAAGCATTTATTGCAGTGAATTAACTAAATCACCTCAGAACTCTGAAATGCTGTCAGAATTAACCTACAAGTTCATATTTGACACTTTGGATGAATTATAATGTTTATATTTAAATGGAATTGATCTTTATTTTAGAATAGCTGATAAAATGACAGAAGCTGATTTAAAGCATCTTCTCAACAGAATATAGATACTACCAATATAGTTTCTTCTCTCTCCCCCTCTAAGCATACCTACACAAGGGAATAATCTTCATGAAAGATAGAAGGAGGTGCCTAATGAAAATATTTTTCAACATTACTGAGAGAAGGGAACTAAATCCCCTTATATGTCAGGAGAGGAAGAGAGAATAGTGTTGCAGACAGATTTGTAAAAATGCATGTGAAGCATCCTGCTTCAGTGATCTCTGGGTGTTATCCTTGTAGAGTAAAAATTAGGTGAAATAGATGAAAATTAACCTGCCTTTGGTCAATAAGTAATTATTTAATATTGTTTTCACGTCATGTAAGCTGCAGATTGAAATTGATTTAATTAGGCAGTAGAGTGAAATTAATTGCCAGTACAATTAATATAACTAGTAATATGGTGATACTCAGAAAAGGAGGGAAAGTAAAAATGTTCATTCACTTATTTTCTTAATTCTCCAGCTGAAGAGAAGACAATCCAGCCATACAAATGAAAATATTTTGCTCCACTTTTTCTGGCCTCTGAGCATTTCCAGCTTTCCTTTGCTTGAGAAATACAATGTATGTGAGAGGCTTCCAGTTCAGCTTGGGGGAGCCAGGCTAAGTGACCAGATGCCGCAGCAGTGAGCCCAGCAACAGCAAAGCCACAGTCCTTATTGTGTAAATAATTTTGTTGTTCCAAAAAGTATTTTAGGAGAAAGATAAAGTGTAAAACTCAGCTCCAGAAGTATGCTGAGTTAGTCTGCAGCTTGTTCTGTTAAATACCAGCTTTGATGGTTTCAGTGCAGTAACTTGCTGTTTGTTGCAGTCCCACTTTTGTATGACCTTTCAGCAGTACTCATAATTTATTTTCTTCTTTGGAGCTTATTTGAACTTAGTCACATTTTTTTCATATGTTGAGAAAAACTCAACAAAGTGAAAGTTCTTTTTATTTTGGTTTACTTTAGAGAAACAGTTTGCATGTCTAGCCATCTGTGTTTATTGTTGGATGTATTCATGATGCATTTGTGTTGTGTGTCTGTGTGTGTGTTTGTGAGGTAACAGTGATGGCTTTTGTAGTAAGCGAAGCTCAAGAAACAAACTTCTTGTTTATTCTGAAATAGGGTTCTCTTTGGTAAGATGAATCTTCTCTGTGACAATATTCTCTAGGACTGGTCCCAGCTTCCCTGCAAGGCCTGCTCTGAGGAGAACACTTTAATTGGAGCAGATGGAAATCACTGCCCGTGGTGCAGAGAGCAGTTGTGCATGTGCTTCTATTTTGTGTTGTTCCCCTTGCAAAGCTGTGCCCTCTCCCCCAGCTACAGGTGGGGCTCCCCAGTGCTGCTGGAGCTGCACATCAGCACTGCAGGCTCTGG
>VYZP01010515.1:4009-15016 GCA_013400635.1 Hypocryptadius cinnamomeus | reverse complement strand
AGTACAGTCACATAGTTCATGAATTTGATTTTTGAAAGGGCTGGATAATTTTATGACCAATAATAATATTTTTAGTTATGCATGCTAACTGAGGTATAATTGGATTTCCTGCTTCATAGCATCAGCTACAGGGTCACTACATCACTACAGGGGCCAGGAAGGGATTTATTTACACGCAACCGCATATGTTCACACCCATGCACACTTCTGCATGCAACAAAGAATTTCAGTGATGTGTACCAAGGAATTCTCTGAATCATTGTGCATAAGCCAGTAGCTCTGAATAGCTCAGGCTGGCATCTGCTTGTCAACAGGAGCCATTCAGGAACTATAGCAATTGCAATACATGTGGAGCATGTGAAAATTGTGGGCACTTTGTCCATTTTTTGAATGGACAATGGCAAGTCTGGACCTCGTCACAGGAGGAGAAGAATTTGTGTAAAGTTCAGCTTTTAATATTCAAAAGGCTTCTGGCAATATGAAAGCCTCAGTCGATAACAGAGTGGCAGCTGTTGGCTGTAGACACAGTCACTAAAATGTGATTGTGAGTTTCATTAGCGCATCCTTCACTCTCCTATCATGGTCATTTCAGAAATCAATAGAAATAAAAAAAATAGGGGAGCATATAATGGATGCAACTTTTAAAGTACTACTTTTTTCGTAATTCTCTCAGTGAAAATTAAAAATGTGTTTGAAAATTCGGAGGATAATTGCTGCAGAGAAAGTCCAGGCTATGAGTATGACAAAGTAGCACATGAAGCCTCTTTTTATTTTATTATTTTTCCTAACATCTATACTGACACATGAACCTATGAAAGAATAGGCTAATTAGTAAGGTTATTAAAGGTATCATATATCATTATCAGCTCTTTTGGATACCAGAATAAGATCTTGAAACCTCTTCAATCACTGAGGAATAGGAGAAGGGACACCAGAAAGAAGGCAATTAAGATCTGTATGTCCAGCATGCAGATGCCTAGAGCATGCCAGAGGCAAACAGTGATGACCGGGACAAACCCTATATCCTGTTGAGGCCACGACAGTTTGACCCAGCCATTAACAGTGCATGTCACTGAATCTCTTCTTTAGAGAGTTAAGTTTTTAAAATAAAAGTACAACATTCAGTCTGTTGAAATGCAAGAGGATAAATTTCATTGCTGGAGTAACTGCAGTTTGAGCCATCTCCCAAGTCTGGGTCATGGGTTCAGTTTCATGAGGAGCCAGGGAATGGGCAAACACACAGGTATGTTGCCATAGCATGGTTAGTGGTCCCTGATTATGCAGGAAGGAATTAGCTAGTTGCTGCTGAATGGAGACAGAGGAAGCTTCCAGCTGAATGCTGGAGGAAGCTTCATTGCTCCTAAGAATTGAAACACTGGGACGGAGTCCTCAATTCTGCTGCCAGAAATGTATCTGCTAAATAGAAAATAATGAAACAGTCAGCAGTAGATCCAAGCACTCCATGAACCATAAGTTTCTATGGTCTCACAAGGTTCTATTTAGTTTATCTCCAGTTGTTGTTTCATTCACTTTGGAACTAATAAGGAAAGATGTGAACTGCAGTTCATACCTCCAGCAAATCAGCCTGTTGCAGATTGCTTCCTCTCTAGCCAGCCTGCCTACATTCTATTGTAAAGTGTGATTGTAGGTAGCACACTCATAACTGGAAAACTACAGCTAGAAGCATCCCCTTTTACTTACAGTCTGTCCCCCGTACACAACGGGCAATCTGTTCAGACTTTTACAATAAACTCTAACTATACCAGGAAGCTCAAACTAATAAAATGTATGTGATCTCACATATCACAGAATGATAAAGTTGGAAGGGACCACAGTTGATAATCTGGTACAGCCTTGAGCAAATGTAAATTATAAACTGGATGATGCAGATGATATTTAAATTGTCTGAAGAGTGGTAGACAAGGAAAAGGCAGAAGAAGTATAATTGCAGAAGAGCCAAAGAGAATTTTATTACCTTAATGATAGACTTGATATCAAGAATTATTTGACTATGATGAAACTATCAAAAGTATGTCAAACAGAAAGAAGTAGGCCAGCATGTTATTATAGCAAGGTGAGTCCAGAGGGCAGACAGAAAAAAAAGGACAAAAAATATCTGTTTAATTTTATCTGGGAAAATTTCTGACTAGTCAGATAGAGACTATTGGAGAGTCAAGGAAAAAGCACTCCCCATTCTGTGAAAGGATAGGGCAAGATTGGTCATTATGTAGATAATTTTTCTCAAAGACAACAATTCACGCAAAGAGCATGAAAAAGAAGTATATTTATAGGATAATACAGAGGAAATACATCAGTAATGGGTAGAAGATTTAATTTATACAGAGATAATAATTTTGTTTGTTTTGTTGAATCCTGTAGGATTCTGCACCAGGAAGAATGTTGAGGAAAGCCGTCACCATAGTCAAAAACCCAAACAGTTTGGAATACATGTCAGGAGAACCACTACAAGAAGACAAAAGGATTAGATGGCATTTTTTATGACAGAAGTACAAGGGAATTGTGTATGATATTTCAGACTACATGGTCTGAATTCCGTTGAATCCTATTTTGTGTAATCCAGGACTCTCTATTCTTCTTAAAAAATTGGGCCTCCAAATTAATTGCTATGTTTTGCCTAATTGTTACTGAAGGCCAAAGATAAAGGAGAACATCTGGAATGGTATTATGCAGCTTCAAACAAGCCCATGAGCTCTCATTCTAATTCCTGGAAAGGCATCATTTTAAAAGGAAGGATGAGAGTGAAAAAAGCAACAACATGGAAAAGGCAACAGAGTAACCTAATTACTTTTTGTTCCTTCAATTATAAATATGTATGAGTTTATGCCATACAACATTTTCATTTAAGAGAACTATCAACAGGGAAATGGGTTGTATGTGTGTTTGGGTGTCACTATGGCAGTGTCATTTTCTGTGTACTGGTGGTCTGGAAGATGATGGCAAATGTGTTTTGGAAAGGTTCTGCAACTCATCCCAGATGAAAGAGGAACTGTACTTCCTTTGCAGACCTCCCTGAATGTTTTTTTCCTTCCTTTCTTGTTTTGTTGTTATAGAACTCTAAACCAAAAGTAATTTCCAGTAAAAAAATATAAGTTTGTCCTTTGTGTATGGAGAGCATAATTAAATTACTGATGCTTTAAAAGATGGAGTTTAGATCCTGTTAAGCAGATTTCTCTTTGTATTGATGAATTCATTTGACATCTGCTTACTACATAAAATATTGCTGCTATCATCTAATGACCAGACATTCTGGCTCCATTCACTGGAAGTGTCATTCAATAGCTGCTCTTTAGCACTAAATGTTGCATTACATGGAATGATGGAGTATTACGAATTTAATATATTTTAACTATTGTTTCTAATGTCACGATTGAGCATTATGAAGCAGGTGTTCTGTAAGAGTCAAACACAGTGCATTATCTGCAAAGCAATTTTATTAAAACTGTTAGAAATGTTTGTGTCTGGAGTGTCTGAAAGCTTTAAAATTCATGTAGGGATATTATCCTCTGCCCAGTCATTTCCTTGGAATACAAATGCATGCAAATTTTCATTTCCTTACATACAAGAATTTTTCAAGAGAAGATGAGTGTTCCTTATGTTCTTCCATTTAATTTGCAAACTCTCTACTTTAGTATTCTCTCTGCCATTTCTGAATGCTAAAAAAAATATCCTATAAATCAATGGAAACACTGCCAGGAGTTGGACTGTCACAAAACACCGCATCTTGCTGTACACTACATTATTTTTATGAGGTGCTGTGTGCATTCACTATGCACTGATTCCACAGAAAATGAATTGGACTGCAAATAGAATTGCGGTTTTGGATTAAGAAGATGCTTAACAGGAGTAACACCAATAAACTACTCTTTAAATATGAAGTACACTAACTGAGTTACTCAATAAGTAATATTATTTGATTTGGGAGATTTAGTCATTTGCAGTAGTGTGAGAACATTTCCCTTGGACTTTTGCTCAGAAAAGACTGGCATTATGTTTCAGAGAAGAAGGAGAGAAAATTACAACAGCCCTACCCTTGAATCAAGATTAAAGGCCTTCTTCTTTAATGTGCACAAGCATAGTGAAATGTTGGGGTGGGAGAGAAGGAGGACCTTGGACTGGGCGGGAAAGTGCGTGGTGATTCTCTAATAATGATGCTGTCAGAGAGCTGTGGAAAAAGGCAAGAGAGTTGAGGAGTGACAGAAGGCTTGTTTGCATATGCTCTTGTGCTAAGTAGGTGATTTCAAAGATTTAGCTTCAGCATTGACATCACAAAATCTCTAGGCAGACCATGGGACGTAGTACCACACTATGCACAATTATTGTGATGAGCAAACAAAGTAACAACATCCATTTTTTATAAATAATATAGTAACATTAAGGTAAATTATATAAAGTGTTGCAGGAAATGTGAAGAATGTTTATTTTTTATTGATTTTACCTCGGATTATATTATAAAAAAAAATTCCGGAAAGTTTAAGGGTGTTTGGTGAGAACACAGAGGTGGGCTCTAGAACCCAAATTCAGATGCTGAATACAAGTGGCCTTCAGAAAGGCTAAGCTGTCAGTGGCTCTCTTTGTCTCCCTTCAGTGGCGGATGATGTCTCTTTGCTTTATGTCTTAAATTGGTTTAACTGACACAGCATAAAATGATACACTTCTGAAAATCTAATTTATTACATCTTTACTACAGTATTTTATTTGACCTACAGCATGAAAGGGGATGCTATGTCCCAGCATGTGTCCTTCCTCTAAATTTTATTTCTAAAAGTACAGGCAGGAAGGATACTGAAGGAAAGCTAATGGTCAGTTATGCTGGGGAGGATCAGGGAAATATTTACTTACCCAAATGTAGGCAATTGCTATGTCAGTTTTGATATTTCAGCATATCACCTATAGTAACTTTCAAAGGAATGCAGTCCATTCTAGATGTATTGTTTTCATCTCTTTTCTGTTGGAGTTTCCCTTTAAAACTTCAAACACGCCTAGAAACTCCCAGCATCTGTATGTACTTTGCAGCTGTCTCCATCAACTCGCTTATTTGATCTTACCTTCAGAAAGATTTAATTCTTTATGCTAATTAGTAATTAATTTGGGGTATAAATTATACTTGCATAGCAGATCACTTCCCAGCAGCCCTGGCTAACTGGAGGGGTCCCAGGTGAGTGGAGGCTAGCCAGTCTGATGCCCATCTATAAGAATGGCAGAAGGAGGATTTGGGGAACCAGAGCTCTGTCAGTCTGCCTTTGGTTCTGGGGAATGACATGGAGCAGATCTTGAATGCAATCACGTAGAATATGTAGGACAACCAGGGGATCAGGCCCAGCCAGTACAGGTTTGTGAAAGGCATGTCCTGCTTAACCTACCTGATCTCCTTTTATGACAAGGTGACCTGCTTGGTAGATGAAGGGAAGGCTTTGGTTATTTTCTACGTGGGCTTCATAAAGCCTTTGACACCATTTGCCACAGTGCTCTCCTGAAGAAACTGGCTGAGCATGGCTTGGACAGGAGTACCCTTTGTTGGGTAAAAAAACTGTCTGGACAGCCAGGCTCAGAGTGACTGGAGTTACATCCAGCTGGGGGTCAGTCACAGCTGGTGTTTCCCAGTGCTCAGTATTGAAGCCAACCCTGTTTGATGTCTTCATCAACAACATGAATGAGGAGATGGAGTGCACCCTTAGTTTGCAAATGACACCAAGTTTGGTGAAAGTCTTGATCTGTGGAGCACGGAGCTTCTACTGAGGGATCTGGACAGGCTGGATTGATGAACCAAAGCCAGTCAGCTGAGATTCAGCAAGGTCAAGTGCTGCATCCTGCACCTGGGTCACAACACCCCCAGTGCTACGGGCTGGAGGCAGGAGCTGGGAAGCTGCTCAGTGGAAGAGGACCTGTGGGTGCTGGTCAACAGCAGCTGAACATGAGCCAGGGTGTGCCCAGGTGGCCAAGAAGGCCGATGGCATCCTGGCCTGGATCAGCACTGGTGTGGCCAGCAGGAGCAGGGCAGTGACCGTCCCCCTGTACTCAGCACTGCTGAGGCCACACCTCCAATCCTGTGCTCAGTTCTGGGCCCCTCACTGCAGGAAAGACACTGAGGGGCTGGAGCGTGTCCAGAGAAGGGCAACGGAGCTGGGGAAGGGTCTGGAGCACAAGTCCTGTGAGAACAGCTGAGGGAGCTGGGGGTGTTCAGCCTGGAGAAAGGGAGGCTCAGGGGCACCCTATTTCTACAACTGCCTGAAGGAGGGTGTAGCCAGGTGGGGTCGGTCTCTTCTCCCAGGTAGCAAATGGTAGGACAAGGGGAAAAGGCCTCAAGTGGCACCAGGGCATATTTGGTTTGGATATTAGGAAAAATTTCTTCCCTGAAAGGATTATCAAGCATTGAACCAGGCTGTCCAGGGAAGTGGTGGAATTATCATCCCTGGAGGTATTTAAAAGACTTGTGGATATGGTTCTCAGGAACATGATTTAGTGATGGACTTGGCAGTGCTGGGATAATGGTTGGACTTAAGGACCTTAGGGTCTTTTCCAACCTAATCAATTTTATGATTCTATGATCTGTGGAAAGAAATTGGACGGGTCTTTTTCACTATTTATCCTTGTATCCAAGAAGGTTTTGCTAACAAAGAAAAATACATTAAATGCTTCACTCTTAAGGTCAGGATAAATACTTTCTAGGAATTCTGTGGCCATTCTTTGTACTCTCAAACAGAGATTTTTTTTTTTTTTTTTTTAATTTTCCAAGGTTATAGTAGAAATGCTGTAGCATGGGAAGATGGAATAGTATACACTGACCAAGGGGAGATAGAGCCTAAAAGGCAGTTGCAGTGGGAATTGTAAAGCCTCTGAGCCTTAGCCTCACTGTCTGTGAAACAGATATGATAGTTATCCATCTTTAAAATCTCCAGTGACCACATCTAGAGGAATGTTTGTATTACTGAGCCTGAGCTGGTGATGTTTAAATGCAGGTAGAGTCACATTGCTTGCTTTCTCTGACAAGCCTAGCGAGATGCACAGTAAAATGGACATCATGGCCTCACTAAACTCAGTAGAAATGCTCCCAATGTGTTAATTAGGGTTTAATTCAAAATATTAGCATGTGCTACATTTTTAAAATTGGCAGTAACACTATTTCTATTCATGAATTCATGTCAAGTGTTGCTTTGTTTGTCAAGGCAATGCAGTGTTTTGTTTACAGATCAATTTTCTCAAAAGCAGTAAAAAGTGTTTGACAAAATAAGAGAATATTCTGGTTAAAGGTGTTAAACCTTTTCCAACATGTTGTTCATTGTATTTCTTTTGAAATTTCATTACATGAATTTCTGTGTTGATTATAAAGTGTTGCAATCACTATTTGAAATGAAAATATGAGATTTTTTTTTCTCCTGTTTTATTTGCTTCTGTATTTTATATTTTTGAGTGATTACTTCTACAGTGTAAATCTTCCTAACAGAAATTTAATATATTCTGAGATATTTGCAGAGAAAGTACCCCTGCAAGCAAGAAAAAGGCAAATGAAAGATTTCATATCTTACTAAATGAAATGAAAACATTTTTTACCTTAAAAATATTTTTAGTTTCCATTAGTAATCACCCAGTGATATATTACTTAAAAGTAAATTAAAAGGTTTAGGAAAATGAAATGATCACCTTTAAATACTCAAATAGCAGATCTCAATTCCCAATTTACTTGTCATATGGGGCTGAATGAAATCAGAATTGTATTTAAAATTTCAAATTTAGATTCTTAAAAGGTGTATTTAGAAAGGAATTCTGTGCAGGTTTGAATTGTGTGTATATACATACATATACACATAGTGATTTAGTTTACATACACATGTAAAAACATATTCCTTATTTTTGGTTAGAGTGACAGGTTCATGAATGACACAGGAATGAACTGCCTTATCTATAATTCAGTAGCATAATAAAATCATGCATGTAAAGTAATTTCCAGAATAACCCTTTTCAAGTCTTTCATTTTGCCCAAAGCATTTTACAGTCAATGCACAGCTACAGCTTGTACTTCCTAAGATGTCATCATACTGTTTATACTGGTTCAGAGATTGAATGGAATATGACCTAAACTACAAGAGGGACCAGATGCTACAATGAGTAGCATTGTTCTACATATATATGATTTCTATTGCAGTTATATGTATACAGATCTATTAGCTAGATCTGAATTTCAGAATCATGACTGTGGCTCTGATATTTGGACAAAATCCTAATTCAGTGTCTGAGCCATCAGCTGGAGTGAGTAGTCAATTAATGTTGAATCTTGCATAGTGTTGAGCATCAGACATTATTTTTTTGCAACTTTATAATCACAGAATCACAGAATAATGAGGTTGGAAGAGACCTCAAAGATCATCGAGTCCAACCTATGTCCTAACACCTCAACTCAGAATCTAGACCATAGCACCAAGTGCCATGTCCAGCCTTTTCTTAAACACATCCAGAGATGGTGATTCCACCACCTCTCTGGGAAGAGCATTCCAGCATTTTATTATTCTTTTAATGAAAAATTTTTTCCTAATATCCAACCTATATCTTTCCTGACGCAGCTTGGGACTGTGTCCTCTGGTTCTGCCAGTTGCTGCCCAGTGGAAGAGACCAACCCCCACCTGTCTACAACCTCCCTTCAGGAAGTTGTAGAGAGCAATAAGGTCACCTCTAAGCTTCCTCTTCTCCAGGCTAAGCAACCCCAGCTCCTTCAAATGTTCCTCATAAGGCTTGTATTCCAAGCCCTTCTTATAACATTTCTTATTTAGTCAAATACCTAAATAAATCACAATTTCAATTAAATTTTCTCAGATTTTGAACTGAGAAATGAGATATTGCATCTTGAATGTATTTTGCATGAAAGAAAATATTTTGAGTTTTAATATTTTGCTTTGTTGACTAAAGAAGTAAACAACACATTTCTCAAACAGCAATACTAAAACTTTGAAGTCTTTTAGTAGATTAACTTCTTTAATGGGAGAATATAAAGTTTCTCATGCTCAGAAACATCTTTTCCTTAGTTAAATAATAATCAGCTATTTTCAATACTTCCATAATCTACCAATGCCTTTAGTTACTGAGAGTTCTCTGCAGAACAATTTGTCTTTCAGACTGTTCCATTTACATAGCACATTCATTATTTGCATTTAAGAGGAGGAGAGATGATCACATAACTTACACCAAAAGCATCAAAATAATCAGGCTTAACATATATAACAAAACTTACCTTAATAGATAAATATTTCTAAGTGTTCAACAGTACAGAATTCTAAAAGAGAGAAATAACATACACTCAAGAATTAATTAATCACTTTTTCCTTGTAAAACTCTGTGAATTCTGTAGCTTAATTCAAATTTAGAGTAGCAATTGAGAGAAGCAATTAAAGAAATCTGTATGAAAAACATGTATAGTATGCAAAAAACCTTATAACTATTTTAAACCCTTCCGTCATGAGCTGTGCAGCAAAACTACACTGACTTCAACTAAGCCCCAAACACTATAAAGGTGAACAGTGCCAACAACTTTGAGGAATACTGACAGTTTTGTAATTCAGAAGTCTTCGCCTGTGTGCAGTGATTTCCACTTGTGTTTCTCTTTCAGCATTGCAGCAATATACATACAGATGGACCAAATGAATGCTACCAGTTGTTCAATACTAGCAGTTTCCCTTTAAAAGTTCTAATACTTTTTCCTATAGTCTACCTGTAGTATTTATGCATATTTAATAATGGCAAATGTTGATAAAAACAAACAACAAAGCAAGTAACATTTTAAGAATGTCTCTTTTTTGCCTATATTTAGGTTTTGTTGTTTAAAATACTCTGTGCGTTGTAGGCCATCTTCAACTGGGAACTTTTTTCTATTTTAGTGTTTGGCCCAGTGTTTCTAAACAGTCCTCACTATCCCTCTCCCCTTAAATCAGAGAAAACACTGCAAACCTGAAAAAACACCGGGTAGATGATGGTTTCCTTCCTAGAAGGATTTTCTTTCTCTGGTAGGTTTGTATTGCCTGTTCTGCTTACAACCAATGTGGTAATACTCCAAAAAACAAAAAGTAGATCTTAACTTTTCTGAAGAATAAAGATACTCAAATTTTTCCTGTACTAGGAAGTAGTATTGATTAAATGTATGTTAAAGGATATTTATTGACTGCTGTGTTACAGAGCAAGCAATATCATTCAGTCTTATTTTCCCTTAAGTGCTGAAGGCAGTGCTGAACAAATGGTATAAATTGAATCAGTAGGGAATGAAATCTACATTATATTAAAAATTATATTTTTGGTGCTTAAAGCTCTTGTCCTCAGTTTCTTCCATTTTGCCTTTTTCCTAATCAATTTCAGAAGGCAAACACATTCTTTAAAGTCTTTTAAATGGCATGGTGATGAGTCTTTTCAGAAAGTGACTTAGGTAATCTAAATGTTACCTTATATCTTAACAGATATATGCTTATTGTAATTGCTTACTTTGTGTCCTGTACATGGAAAGACTGTGAATCTCAGAAATAAAGTACTATGTAATGAATTAGCTCCAGTGATAACTACCCTTTTTATTGTACAGCAGAGTAAACAGCTATTAATTTAAAACACGTAAATTGGAAATCTGAGAACCATATCACTCGCTGTAGTGGGATGTATTTCTACAGAATGTGATTACTTCCATAATTCTTGAATATATAAGAATTGCTGTGAAGCAGAACAGTCAGACATTCCCATTAAGAGGCATCAACTGCTGCCTCATTAAAGGACGAAAGACTCTGTGACCATGAGAAGAATCTACAAGTCATTCCATCTCTAAATTAAAACCTGAAATAGTTTGAGGATAATGAGAATAAAGATAAAGGTTTGAAATATTATTGTTTCCTATGAAGAAATAGCATATTCAGCATATGTTTGCAAGGGTTGAAATATTATGACAAACCCCTGTATAGCTTAAAAACTGCTGCAAGTGGCCTCTGAAAAGTGGACATGCTTTTAATTGAGGGTAGTTATCAC
>VYZP01010512.1:2735-17540 GCA_013400635.1 Hypocryptadius cinnamomeus | reverse complement strand
TATACAAAGAACACCCAACTACATTTTGCTTGTCAAAACGATTGCAGTTTTCATCTATAAAAAGATGCTTCTGGGTGGTGACTCAAAACCCCTACATTTGCTATTTCAGATGTAATTTCCCTCATTCCATTCTCCTCTGGTGTCAAAAGCATAAAAAGAGACACACAGATTGCACGCTCCTTCGGCAGACATCCTGTGAGCCAACACAACCTTTTCAGAACTAAATTCTTTTTTTCAGTCATACTTGGAGTTGGGTTTTCCTGTGTGTGTAGGTATAAATGTGCCACAGAAGTGAAGGACTTTGAATTAGGCCATTCTTAAATTAAGTTTTGCCATTCAAAGATACCTGGACTTTGTCTTTAGTTGGGTGTGGGGGCAGGACTATACTGTCTCTGTTAAGTGGCTGGGGACAAACACCATCCGCTTCATTTTTCTTTTTTTTTCCTCTTGCCCTTGGCAGGGGAAGCATTGTTTTGTTTGTTTTTTGGGGTGGAAGGGAGAGAGAAGAGCCTGGTAGTTCAGCTGGAGATTTTTCCCTCTGGGTCTAGAGTTTCCCCAAGAGAAACTGAAATCCTGGTATTTCAAATTTGTGGCCTAGACATATGCTCAGAAACATGTCTGTTCCCCAGCATGCCCAGGGCTGCATTCACCTTCTGGGGAGATTCTTTATTCAGCTCTGCCTCTCTTTAAGCCTTTCTAGCAGCTGGTGCCCTTGTAAATTCAAGGGCTGCCCTAGGCCAAGAAAAGCCAGAGGCTAAAGGAAAAGCTCTTGTCATCTGCTTTCACCCTTATTAAATGTCTTGTAAGGCAGTTTGACCAAATCCTGTGGGAAGACAGCAGCTCTGTGCTGCCCAACAACCCCGTCTAGACAGGGTCACCTTGGTATGTCCCTGCCAGGCTTAGGAAGTGCTTCAGAATCAGTCTAGCATGTGGACAAATGCATTGCTCAGAAGAGAGACATAAACTGATAAGCAGAAATAGAAATGAGTGTTATGAAAGACAATCTCTTCCTTTTCATTCAGATAAGCTGCTATTATTTATTCTTCAATCTGCATTTTGCATAATCTGACATTCAATAGAATAGACTTTTCCTATGAAAGCTGACCCACATTTAGAGCATTGGAAGATGAGGATGTTCCCTGCATGGCTTGTGGCTGGCACGTCAGATTTTGCATCTAAATTGTGAGCAGTCTGAAGTATCCATTGTAAAAGATGTATGAATTTTACAAAGCAAAGCAAGAAGTTTCTACATGCATTCTTCTTTGCTTCATTTGAACCAATGGGCAGCATTTGTTTTGTGTCTGACTACAACAGTGGAAAGACATGGGCATTTTGAGAGGAACCACATTTCTACTGAATTTCTTAAAAGCCTTTGATCAAACTATTGTTGAAAAACACACATGACAAATGTAGCTGGTACTTGCTACTGAATAGAGGCAATAGAGTGTTGAATTCATGAGGTACTTCTAGTCACAAATACAGCTTGATAAACTAAGCAAGACAACCATTTTCTTTNTTGATAAACTAAGCAAGACAACCATTTTCTTTGTACACAGAAGAAAATTCATTTTAGAGATTATTTCTACATATTATTTTATCTGGGATCATCAACACTTACATCTAAGCTCTCTTGACACTGTGTAGCCTCAGAAGAGTAAGTAATCATAACCAAGACCTGGAAAGGACATTAGCTTTTCAAAAGATAAATAAGTTCCTTTTCAAAATCTGTTACAAAAATATTATGGATGAAGAGCTTGGAAGTCAAAAGTTAAGAAAATGTCTTATTAGCATATACAGCCTTGACTCAGCTGCAGAGGCAGCATTAATATGTGCACTTATCTTCTTAGTCATGGTCACTGGCAGTGTGTCATGAGTGAGCAGGATACAAGGCTTTCAGTATGCTGATATTGTTTCTGATAAAGCCTGGCCCATCCCTATGGTTTTATTAATTATGAGAATGGTGCATTAGTGACACATCACCTGTGGTATTCACAGGTTTTTGGAGGAATGACAGGCTGTACGTCATTAACCAGTGAAGCTGTCAGGTAATTTCAGAAAGAGAGTGAATACTCGATATTTCTTCTTTTTAGAATAAGTTTAATTTTCTGTGAATGGAAAGAGTGTCTGAATTTAGAACTGAAATCCATTCATTTACAAGCCATGTATAATGTAGTCTTTGACAACTAAAGAATTTTACCACATTTCTCTGCTGATATTCTGATCTACAGAGACCATCCTCTCTTGATTGAGAGAATAATTTGCCTTTCATACATAACCAGCCCTGAGCTTCATCTAAAAAAAAAAAAAAGAGGATGCTATATATGTAAATAAAATCCTTATTCAAACAATTCCCTGTTCTCTTGAATTACAGTATAAAAGTAGTTTAAGAAAATAGTCTTAAAAACCCAATGTCTTTTGCCTGTGTTTTGATCTGTTTTCCTACCACAGTTCAAAAAGTTCAGGAAGGATAGCAAATAATGCACTATGTATCCCAGAGCCTTGTATTCCTGATAATGTTAATGTGCCATGTTCATATGTACTTTGTGTTTCTAACAATATTCAGCATAAAGATGGGTCTTTGAAGTGAAATTCCACAGTTTATTGTATTACTAAGTATTAACATTAGTGGGCAGAAGTTTAAAACCAGATCCAAACTGCTCAATTTCTCTTGCTGTTACTGAGAGTCTTATAAAAGCCTGTGCTTCACTGGGTTGTAAGCAAACTTCAATGTCTAATTTTCTGTTTGCAGTCATTGTAACTCAGAATTTCTGTGTTTTATATATTTCAAATAAATATGTACACAGGACACTGGTATTTTGCACTTTGGGAAGAAAGGAAAAGAAACAGAAAAATGCAGAAGGAGCAGCCTTTCAAATGAAAATACGGATTGTGGTTTTCTACTCTATCATTGTGTGATAGCAATCATAGGATATGCTCCTGATGATTGAATAGAAGAAATAATCACATTCATAAGTTGCCAGAACTTTGTATGCTTACAAAAGGCTTTTGCTAGTTAGGAAACATAGAAGTCAAATTAACTGTAGAATAGAAGTTGCATGTGGAAAAGGTATATGGGTTCAGAATTGCTTGACGACATTGGAGTATTTACAGGTTTTGTGATCTTGGGCATTGGGATATTTCTGTCCAAAAGGGACTGAGTCCTTCTTAGTGCTGAGAAGCACTTCTGAATTTTTTTTAAGATTCCATTAAGTTTAACAGGATTACTGAGATGAGTAGCAGGTAGGGGAGTCTGAAACTGGGGGGAGTGAATCGTGTGCTCCTAGGGAATATCCTAGAGCTTTGAAATTCAGAACTAATTGCATTTGGGAAAACAAAACAAAACAAACAACCAAAACCAAAAAACCAAACAAACAAAACAACAACAAACAAAACCACACCCCAGCTCTCTGAACAGAAGGAAATTTGCTTAAAGGCGTACAAACTGTATTACAGACATTTCCTTTGCATGCAGCCTGCATATCCCATGTTCTCTCTTGTGTTTAACATGTTCTTTCTGGGTCAAGGGCTTTATCTGAGGTTTCATGGAATGCATACCTTGTAATATAAATTTTGAAAAACTGCTTGTAAACCTCACAGGTAAGATGAAAATATGTCCAAGACCCTGAATTAGAGCTGCTGTCATGTTTGCATTGGAGCCCCACTTTTGGGAGACAGCGAAGCCGCTGATTTCTGCTACACAGAGAACAGCTCCTGCTCTCACTGAGCAGCCATGGGCCAAGCTCCTAGCTCTTAGATAGCCCCTTTTAAAGCTCATTAATGAGAAACCCTGGATTTTTTGGTGGCTTAAAGGGCAATTTCCAGATGCTGATGGCTGTGCTGACGTGCAGCAGTTGTGTTCAGTTGCTCTGTGGTTATTTCATAGCAGTTTCCTTGGTTACAGTTGGCTCCATTTTGGTGCTAGTGACAAGTTCCTCATAAAAGCTGGTAAGTGATCATCCCCTCCATGTCACCTCAAGCAGGAGTTGCTTCAGGCAGCCCCAGTGTCACTGAGCCATGCCAGGCAGAGGGAGGTTCTGCTCTCTGCTCTCAGCAGGGTGCAGATGCTCACCTGAGTGTCACTGAGCCAGCAGTGCTCAACTCCATCTGTCAGGGATTAGGAAGTTTGCTTCAATGCACGAGTCTTTCACTGGGATTTACAAATTCTTATAGGCAGAGTGGTAGGAATTCCTGGAAAAGGGAGACTGAAAGCCAGTGTCATGGGTAGAAGTTAAAGGGATCTATCCTCTGACAGACCACATGAGGAATTTTAGTTTGCACATTTCAGAGGTTTCTGAAGTACTTCCCAGAGCCATTCAAAAGTGCAAGGGATAAAATTCAGGAGTTGTGACTTGCCAGAGACAGCAGCTAAAAGCAGAACCAGAATCAGAAGTCAATGTTCCTTCTGTTTCCATGTCTCAGATAGCAATGATATGAGTGTTTCAGGGTACTGTTAGCTACCCTGGAGATTATGATGAAAGTACTAGTTCAACAACTGATGTTAGAGCACTATAATTTCAACAGAATTAATAATAGTAATAATAATAAGCAATAAAAGCAATAATTCTGTGGATATGTTACTTGCAGGAGGAAATACAGAGCTGCAAAAATAGATGTAGAAGTCAGAATGGCTTTCACACATAAAAGAATCCCTGCTAGTAAACCAAATTTACTTGCAAATCTGTGTATGCTGTCTGACTGTTGCAGCATCTTGTCAAAAACTCCTCTGTTGTCTTTGGAAAGATATGCTGGGTTTTTCTGATGTTCCTAGTAAAAGGAGACCAAAGCATTGCATTTGTTTTCTTGTCATCATCTAAAAAGTAATCAAGTTGTAAATTATTCAGTAGCAACTTGCATTTTTACTTGGCTGAGTAGTCAAAAAATTCAGCTGGTGTGTATTTACCTATATTTATAGTTAATAATGTATACAAGTGTTAGCTAGCTTGGGAAATAGGCTTTTTATAATTCTATCCACGGTGACAAAGTTTCTACAAAACCCTTAAAAAGATGAGGGCATACATACATAACTAGCCTGGTTTCCTCCATTTGAGAAGTATCTACATGAAAAAAACTAATATAAAGTATGACTTAATTTTAAAAGAAAATTATCAGATTAAATTTGCTCAGATTATAAATGTAAAATCAATCTGTGAAGTATCTTAAAATCAATATACATTTTCCTTTGTGCTTTTGTTCTTTTAAAATATCCTTTGATCAGTGGGCAATCTGTTTGCTTTAACTTCCACATTAGTCCTTACAGCACTGGAGGAAAAGTTCAGTGCTGGTATAAAAGATCTTGAATCAAATTTTCATTTGAAACTTACTGGATAGGAGAGTAGATGTGGATTGCCTCATCTAATTACCCCAGCTGTTTCTAAAAGTAAATGGCAAAATGTAAAAGCAATGTCAGTTTTATAAAGTAAAGAGGGGTGGTTTTTTTAATAGGTTATGAAATATAGGCACCTTTTAACCTAGTCACTTCACATTAAAAAACTCTCGGGATTGTAAAAAGCAATGTAAAAATAAATTACAAAAATAACTGTGATCTGACAAAGTTCAAGGGTAAAAAATGTCCCAAGTTATATAGCATTCTCTCTTGCCTTTTGTTCATGTTATAACTGAGAGAGAATTTAATCTCCCTGTTTCAAATATCCATTAAAATATATTTTGCTTCTACTTTTCAGCAGAAAAGCAAGATGGGCTCAACTTCTGCTACTCAGATTTATAAAGATACATAGGAATGTTATTGATCTGAAGGAATTGGAAGAGCCCCAGTAATGAAAAAAAGAGGTTACCTGCTGTCAAGAATTGCTGTTTCTTTAAGCTTATACTGAAGGCTGTATAATTTATAGCAGACTGGGGAGAAGAATTGGTTTTGAAGCCATGCATTTTAAATTTGATTTTAAATTCTCATTCCCTATATAGTTTTTCATTACTTAATGTAGTGCCAGATCTATTTTTATGTAGTCAGCATCTCATATACAAGGAATGAGTTTCTGAGCTGCTCCTCCAGCAGGGGCATCACAGAAAATGCAGTTTAGGAGCTGTAGAGGAGTGAGGCATGCTTTCTCATTTTGAGTTACTTCTGGCATTGACACAACCCTCAACACATTAAGGGTGGATCAGCTCACTGTAGCTCCTGCAGTCAGCTGGTGTAGCTGTCACAGGACCTCCTTTTTGGCTCTGCTGCCCAACAAGTTCCTACTGACAGAGCTTGTTGGCAGCAGCTGTGGGTGGTACCAGTGCCAGCACCACTGCCCTGGTACCAGTAGCACAGTAATTCCCAATTCTAAATCTGTGTGACAGTGACTGGCAGGCAGTGTTACTGTGCCCCTGCCTGTGCCACCCTGGGCAGTTCACCCTCACTGAGTCCCACCTGGCCTCGCAGCACCCCTGACCCAGGCCAAGCAGTGGCACACACCTGGACTCTGCACCTGGGCAGAGGCACCATGGCCATGCTCTGCCAGCTCTGGTGTCACCAGGAGTGGCTGTATGCAGGTCCCAAGGACAGAGTAGGATATGAAGAAGCAAGTGTGATACTTTCACATTTCTCAGGCTCCAATTAACTAAGGCTACTTCCCAGATGTGTCTGGGATGTTAATAATTACAGATGTGTCTCTAATTATTTGCTTTGGATTTGTCTGCTCTGCACTTGACCAGGTTCTCTTGGAAAGGTGTAGATTTTCAGCTTGTGTAGCATCCTTTGGCACTAAGGTCCATGAACATACTGTGCATGGCATGAGGAACCACTTCCTTCCAGGCAGCTGCTTTGAATTTCACTCCTACTATTTTTGTTTGATACCTCCTAAATCTGGTACTGAATCAGAGTACATAGCCACAAAAACATATGATTAATTTAACTCACCACTTTATCATCCAGTCTTGTAAGGCTCTTCTACAGGTCTTTGCAATCAGCTTTCATCTCTGCCTCTAAACAATGCACTGTCATTTGCAGACTATTTCACCTTGCTGCAGACTCCTGGCAGGGTGTGACAAACAGCAGCCTCTGGCAAGCACCACCAGAGAGCTCCACTCACACCACACTTGTACTGCAAAAACTGGCTGTCTGTTGGGGTTTTTTCTCTGTGTTGTGTCTGCCTGCAAAATAACACTTTTTTGTTTCTGTGCAGGCCTCTCTGTGCTGCTCTTAAACACCTATATCAGATTGCTGTACCTGTGCTGTATTTCATTCTAGGACATTAAATACTGCAGTATTTAACTTCTGTGCACCCACATCCTTTATTGGATCTATCCTGAAGTACACAGTAACACTGTTGCTTTGTATAGAAAAAGCAGACTAGAAAAGCATTTGAAGGTGCTACCTTTCTACAGTCCTTTACTGGGAACCCAACTACACTTCTGAGAGACTGATAAATGTTGGGCTGAGGATGTCTGCACAGTCAGGAGGCTGAAGCCTTTCTTTTGCCTGGACTTCCTCTCATACTTCTCTCTCATCAGTAAGTCTTTGGATCTCTGAGGATGTGTATCACTGAAATGGGGAAGCTTACATGGGAGACAGAACTAGACATGCTTTGGACCCTGGGTGAGACCTGCTGCAGGGCATCTCACTCTCAGTTTTTTGCAGGTGGATCTCAGTTGCATCTGCTGTACTTTAAGCCACAGGATTCCCTTCACAAACCCCTTTCCAAATACAAATCAAAATGGATTGCATAATCCTAGAGGCTAAGTCAGTTTAATAAATGGCTTCATGTTGTTCAGATGATATGAAAACCTCTCCCCCATGATTAGACTTCATTTCAATATAAGTCATTTATTTACTTAAAGATGATTCACATAAAGAGACTGAAAGACAAACACAGTGAAGATTAATCATTATAAACTAGTAATTACAGGAAAGAGTCCTAATTGGCTTATCTTTTGAACCCTACAGGTATTTACCCTAACTGGACAGTAATGAATTCTTACTGTATATTACAGCAGGACCTACAACTATCCAGAAGCTATAAAGCTGAACTGGCCCACTTTTTCTTAAAAAGAAAAGCATGCTTTAAAAAAAAAAAAAAGAAATCAGGAAAAAATTTTCTACTCTTGGAGAGATTTTACTTAAAACATACCAAACCAAATACTACATATACTCTTTTTATATTTATGTACACACACATGTACACTCAGAACTATATATGCATTTTTATGTCTCATATACTGAACTAGAATGATGCAATAATTTTAAACATACAAAAGTCAGTGGCCAAGACATTAAATAATGGGATAAGATAAATCTTTCAGCATGTCACTAAAAGTGTGCCATTACTTCCATTTTGCTTTCCAGCCCATCAAGTGTTAGTGTCTTTTTAGGCTGCAGCAACCTTGCAGAGAGCCCTCCAGATCTTAAAGAACTCATCAGCTATCTGTGAGGACTTAGCTGTGGATTTGCTCCCTTCTTCATATAAGTCCCCAGCGCCTCCAGGGAGACTCCTACCCTATATTCACGTTCTAGCTGCCTGGTCTCACTCGCTGTCCCACTCCCTACTCCCAGAGTTTGCCCCACATCCACATGCACTGGAGGACCAAGCAAGTTCCTGCTCCCCTGGGAGTGCAGCACAGGACCCAGAAGGCAGCAACCATGACAAGGCAAAATGTAACTTTCTTCTTCTCCATTCTGAACTTTCTTAATGAAAGCATGACCCTGCTGTGACTGCAGAGCCAACGACAAACAGTGTACGTGTTTGTGCCCTCTGTTGTGCACATAACGTGGAAAGCCTTCTATAGTTCTGTCCTAAGATATTTATTTACTATGCATTTTATGTGTGTGGTAAATGGGTTATGTTTGATGTGTCAATCTGTTTGCCCTTGCATCATGTATACTTGCCAATACCCTCTGCTGCAGTGAGTGTAGTAGTGAATCAGCTCAAAGCCTCATTAATCAAGAAACCATAAAACAAATACCTTTAAAATGTTATTGTTTTGTCATCTCTGGGGGAAGATCAACGTAAGTTATGAGCTCATAGTATTAAATAGACATAGATGATTCATGAATTACCACTAGCTGATAAGGGCATGAGAATGAGCCTATATTTAGCTTTCTTCTGGCTTTTTCTTGATAGGTTTTGCCCATGAGCTCACATTTGCTTGTGACATCAAAATTCTCCCTCTTGGAAGTAGCAGTAGTGTTGCAAGCACTGTCTTGGGGTCTTATCATGAATGAATTGGTAGGACAGTTGAAAGGAAACAACTTCTACTCAGCTACCTTGTTAATCAGCAGTTACAGAAAAAAAAAATCCTTCCCAGAACAGAATGGGGATTATTTGATATGAGAGAGATTTGGGAGTTGTTTATAGAAAAGTCCCTAAAGCCTTTGGACTAAAACACAGCTGCAGTGCTGAAAGCAAATCAGATGCTGGATTGTATTACTGGGGTAAACAAAGTGAAGCAAAGCCTAGGAGGGGATGGTCTTGTTACATAAGACACCACGTAGATTGCATCAAAAATGCTGTAACTCCTATTGTGTCTTGCTCCTCCGGGTGTAATTGCTCTTGAAACAAAGGAACAAAGCAGAACAACCAAAATGATGACAAGTTTCAAACAGTTAAACACTGAAATATTGGAAAATATGAAGTTTTCTTTCAGTGAGGAAAAAAAAAGAACACCTTTAGAGTAATCTCTTGAAAGTGTTTGGGTTTAGCATACAAAAAGCTAACCTGGGAATAGGTGCATTTCTTTTTACACAGTCAGAGAGAGCCAAAAATGAAGCTCAGTAATGTGAAAATCAGATGATGGAAACATAATGAAGGGTAATGATCACATAAAATAGGTTACCAAAAACCTATTGAGGGCCTTTAAAAGATATCTCTCTTCCTTTCAGAATACACCGCAGAAAAAGGGATAGAGACTTACGGGAGCACGAAGGAAAATGATATGTAGAGCACAAAGAGGAGCAGATTTAACAATGGGACATGTCACTCTGTTCTCTGCTCTGTGAGAGCTTACCCTGTTTTCACCACTGTGTATCTGTTCCGTGTTCCTGTTCCCTCTTTATCAGCAGACTGACTGACTTTGCCTGTCAGTGTGAGATGAGCTCATTTTTTTTATCCTGTTTTTGTATGGAAATTAGTCTCATGGAACAGCACAGTTTCTGTGTCTTTGCTGATCTTTCACACCTCCTCAGGAACTTGGTAACCTATGGGGCCAATTTTAGTTGTATGTCATCAGATATATTTCCACAAATGTCATTAATAGGTAGTGGGATAGGAGAAGAAGAGAATTTAAAAAGTGTCCTGAGCTGCATTATAACCTCAATCCTGATTAAACATCAGAAAATACATATCATCTCTCAAACTCATTACACAAATATCTGCAAAACTTTCTTCTTGATTACTAATGCTCATAAAAAACCTTCCTTAATTTCTTTTATTCCAGGGAACTCTTAAAATGGAAAAGTTTTTGGGTTTGGACCAAACTGAATAAGCCAGTATATATCCAACAGCCCTGCTCAATATTCTACCTGTACCAACTGGTCCAGCAAAAGATATTAACTGTCTCCAAAGATCTTGCTCTTGAACAGGATCTCAGCATATATCATATTTATTTATGTCATATTTATGAGATAAGTAATAGCATGTAAAATAACTGGAGAAAATATCAGGTGTGGATTTATAATGTATCTTTACAGCTAAAATAACATCTTAGGAAATTCTTACAATGTAGTCTTGATGTTATGCTGCTTGAATTTTGAGGTATTTATTCATTCATCTGTTTTTGTACCAAAGCTGTATTTTAGTCCTGCATGTGGGTTTTATATGACCATTGCTCACAGAAAAAAAAAAAAAAGAAAAAAGAAAAAAGAAAAAAAAAAAACAACCACAAGAGAAACTCACTCTTGGATGAGTTCACTAGTGTGGAACCCACTGCTTCAAGAGGACACTAAGACAAGTCTTCTGCTGAGATATTTTTAAAAGTTGATTTGCAATCAATATTTGGATTGTTATGCCAGACAAGACCAATATGTACTCACAGGACAGAGAGGACAAGTACTGGTTGTTCTTTGTGATATTCTGGACAAGTTTCCCATCCATCTGTAATTGATTGTCCAACAAAATTAGAAAGCTTACTCTTTTCTGTTTCCAAAGAGTAAACTTCAGAAATTTTGCTAATGTCATTATTGATAGGTTTCTTCAAGAGGGAACTGGAATTTGCTGGTTTAGTATCTCTTAGTATTTAATCCCATATAGCTGAACTGGCTTTTTTTTTTTTCCTTTAAGTGCAAAAGACAAAACACTGTAAATTCAGAATATAACTTGATTCTTGCTAAAACATCATGTACAGTTGCAAGATTTCCAAGGAAATTAATACATTACTTTCTGTTGTTTGATAAATGAATATTGACGATTATTGTTTTTCTACATGATTTGTAAGAATCCTTTAGAAAAAGAGTCCATATTTTCTAGAAAACTTGAATTTTGTTTAATTGGAAACACTGAATTATTCTAGTTAAAGATATATAGATAGATATAGATATATTAATTAAATTGCAGGCTGCAAAAATTGTGTCTGTACAGGGCTGTGGTATGATCCAGTAGAGTAACTATGGCATTTCAAATGCCAATCAGAACTATAAATAGAAGTGTGTATTGAGAAATATTAGGGTGCATGAAAAAAAGAAAAAAATGTTTCCAAACTATCTCTTCCACTATTTCATTCTTGCTCTAATGAAGGACCTTTCGGGGAAATTGCTGTGCTTGAATAGCATGTAGAATGTACGTGACATTTTATTTCATTCACCTGTGTCCCTGTCTATTGTTGTCCTCAGCAGTCCAGAAATGAAACATTTCATGAACTATTTGCTCTTTGCTGGCCATTTAAATATTACACACCTCATTTCTTTTGTTTGATTGTTAAATTTTAAAAAATAATAATTTTCTGTGAGTTTGGGGCTATTTTATAATTTCGTAGGCTATCCTAAGGTATGTATGTTGCTGCAAGATAACACTGGCAGGTCACTAAAAACATTTGCCTTTGCCTCACACTCCTCAGCACCCACGAGGCATGTGTTATCTCAGAGTAGCACACGTCCTGTCAAGCCTTACAGTTTGTGTGGCTGATGGAGAGCGATGCTGTCCTTACAGGGTCCTAACAGAAGTCCTGCTTCCGTGTGTTTGTGGCTCTCCCACTGCCCACAGTTCGGCGCTGAGATGCACATCCATCCTGCCCCAGCTGCGTGTGGTGGGAAGGCACTCACGCCAAAGTCAAGAAAGGGATAAGCATAGCACTAGTTTCCTTTGAAAACTCCTACCAGTGTGGGCACATTTTGAGTGCAAGTGGGCTGAGATGATCCAACAGGAACACCAAGAGCACTACCAATATGTCCAAGTATTTTCTTGTTTAAGAAAGAAATTCAGTAGAGAAGGCATGAATAAAAGATGATTTGTAAAGACTTGCTATAGGTTGACTCATCAATTTTCAGGTGTAAATAATGATGTATTGGGAAGGCTTCATATAGGTAATCATGTATTTTAGTTGCTTGACTTTATATATTTCTAATACAAGCTCTTAGAAAATCTGAATGAAATAAATGTGCTGTGCATTAGGAGTAAAGTCCTAATGAAAAAAATGTGCTTAAACATCCACTTATACTTGAGATCAATTTGAGTGAGACTATTCAAATGCTTTAAATTAAGCCTATTCTTAATGGGGACCTAATGTCTAGCCTGCTACTCTCAGGCATTAGACTTCACTCTCATTAAGAATTATGCATCTTAATTCCTTGTGTAATGCCATGTGTATGCATCCCTAGCAGCCATTATGCAATTATACAGCTCAATTCCTTGTGTAATGCCATGTGCATATATCTTTAGCACTCATTATGCAAGACAAAACATCTTATTGGATCCCACAGCAGCAGTGGCATCTGTCAAAAATCAGCAAAATTCCTTTTCTTTAGAGGAAGGCTTTTGGAAAAATAGCAAATGTGTGCATTATTCCTTGACTTAAAATTCCTCTTTTTTAATCTATTCTCATATTAATAGTTTTGGTGGTATATACATACTATAAATACAGAAAAACATGGGTTTGCATCTTGTAAAGTTGTTTCCCCTTGTATGTGTCTCATCAAGAACAGGTGCTGTCATGTAATTCTGCTGGGTGTGTGTGTGTATGTGTGTACTGGGCAGACAAGTAGACAGTTCAAGCATCCAGGATGGTGGACAGGCTAGAGCAAATAGTTGTTAATTTTGACTTTTAAATCTTATCTTAACAAGTGATGAGCATTTAACAAACTCCTGAAAGTGGACACTGGCTCCTCAAGAGCTAGAGTCCACAAGCAGAGGCTGTATAAAATAAGCTGAACCTAAGTGTGGGATTAATTTCCAACTTGTTCCTCAAATATGAGACTGAACAAAATGTTGATACAAACCTTGAATTTTGTAGCTTTGGACCGTTTTTAATTTAAAAGCATAGCACTCTCTGTTAATGGAAAATAGAGATAACTTGAACTGTAAGTCAAATTGCATCCTTTTTCTGTTAATACCTCCCAGGTTTTCATGAACTACAATTTTCTCATAAAGCAACCAAGAAAAATGATGCACACTTGATTCTCCAGTGGGAAAATAACAGATATCACAACTTACAGGAGCAAATTAAAGTCCATCTCTATTTGACAAATGTGATTTTGCCACTTGAGTACAAGCAGGCATGCTTTGCCTCTTTTTGATTTGCTGCTTATAGAAAAATTCCAACCTCCTATGTACCCAAAAATGAGATTGAAATCAGAAAGAGATCGTGGCACACATTTGAAGTAAATGTATTACACAAAGGTAAGACATCAGAAGACTCCAAGCAAAGTTTTCTTATTGATTCTTATTTATCAACAAGATACAGTAATAGCCCCCAAATACAGCAGTAAGACGACTGAGAGCTGTAGTGGTTTGGGGTCATTATTGTTGAGTGCTTTTAAGACAGTTTGCAAAAGTAACTTTTTTTTTGTTTTCTGTGTGCGCTGGTAGGTTATCTTTGAAGCCAAAGAATAAAAATACAGCGGAGTCATACACTAATTGTGGCTATTTTCTCCTGTCTTTGCATTAAACTCCCAATAGCAACGTAATTTGAATTTTGAGGGGAAAAGGTAAAAAAATTACAACATTTTCCCCCCAGATTATAATTATTTCAAGGATAATGATACATTTGTATTTATGAGAGACCCAGGGGTATGTTACTTTTTCCTTTGATTTGTGCAAAAATAACCCCCCCAAAAAAACCCAAAACACCATGATTAGCAACAGAATAGAACCACATATATGCTTAAGTAGTGGGGATTAGACACACATTAATAATTTCCTCAGGATCAGTTATATCTGAATAATATATAAAAAAATAGTCTTCTTTTTTTCCCCCCTTGATTAATTATCTGCTTTCTATGTGGGTCCTGAATACAGAATTTGGCTCATGCTACCCTAATTACCATTGGCTCATTTGCATAGAATGCCTGAAGGATGTACCTTGGGAGGTAGACAGGGTGAGTGTCTCCAAACACACCTTTCTCTTCCTATCACATGAATCCACCAGAGTCATGTGCCTTCGTGGCTGGAAGGCTTCCAGGTGTGGCTGCTTCCAAGTCTTTTGAGAGCAGGAAAGGGGATGAGAGGAAGGGATGATACACCTTGTGTTTGACAGTAGTATTGTTCTTTGCTGTTGATATAGTGGTATTGTTAGCATTGTTATAGTTGTATTATTGCTTTTATGGAGTTCTAACAGCAATTATGAGGTTCTTTCTATCTTCAGAAGCAATGTGAGAAGAGTAATGCTTCCAGGTATTAACAAAAGGAAAATGAATGTACTGGGAGAGAGGGAGCAAAC